>LR812539.1:34646903-34829403 GCA_903798195.1 Danio kyathit
AAATGTCACTGCTGAAAGTTCAAACACTGAAGAGCAAATCTATCGATGCGCAGCTCCACAAGTCCCAAACCAAGCAAGCCAGGGGTGACAGTGGTGGGGAACAAAACTTCACCAATTGACCAAAGTGACGGAAAAAATCCTCAAGAGAAACAAGGCACAGTTGGGCACGACCATTTCTCCTCTGGCCAAACTTGTATAGAGCTGCAGTCTAGGCACAGGAGGCTGGAGAATGCTGTGCGTCCTTCGTGGAGAAGCTGCAGGTGTGAGGAGGTCCCTGGCGGGTGTCCAGGGGAGCCCATAGGATCAATGCGGAGACTCATCTGTCACTGGGGTCTTTCAGGAATCAGTCCCACACTCTCCACTCCTCCATGACCACCACAGGATATAGCCTGGTCCAGGATTATGGAGAACTCGAGATAAAAAAGAAACAGACTATTATAATACCGTTCAAATTATAATGTCATACTTTAACTAAACAGGAAAAAAACACAGAAAAGGCAATTATTTTTAAAGTGCAAAAAAATCTCTTACAAAGCATGCATTACTATGAGTAAGCCATCCAAGTACTAATTGCAAGTACACTTTCACTTAAAGAGATAAGGGAATTCACTAAAGAAAATATGAATAATTTATGGTGACACTATAAAGAAAATTGACATCATGTTAACTGCCTCAACATGCAGCCGAAAAAGAAACATTTATATTACACATTATAGATTGTAATCCCTAATATTCTGTTTTTACACTCAATGGCCCAAAAATAATAATAATTTGCAACATTAGTAAACTGTTCTTCAGTAAATTACCCGATTGAATTTGATGTATTTTAATGTGCTATCACAGAAAAGGGGATTAACAGTAACATAATCATAATGATGTAGGCCATAAATTACAAAAATGGGGGTCCCGGCCCATATATCCATAGGTACAGTATACCTGTAGCAGCACTGGTGTGTTGAACATTGAACATTAGTGTGTTACCACTGACACACTGCAAGTACAGTGGAGCTACTGATGATTTTGCTGTATTTTCATTATTATATTTGTCTATATATCAGAATACTAAAATTTTTTTATTGGATTTAAAATAGGGTCGGTATATTGGCAATGTGTGATTTAATTACAAATGGCCTACATTTTGTTACTTTATATAAAATATTATAGGCCATTAATTTTGCTAAAATGTATGTGGTTACAGTAATAAACATATAACACTTGTCATCCTTGCTACAAGCTTACTGGAGTGATAATATGATTAAGGTTTAAGTAGACCATAAAAATCATGTGGGGAAAAAAGTCACATACAATAAAGTTGGAAACCACTTGTTTAGGCAACTACAAAGGTGATAACATACAGGTTGTGTGTTAAGGACACTTTATAGAACCTTCAATGTTTTTCACAGAGTGACAGCTACTCCCAAACTCAAACTATAAAGCATTTGTGTATGGTCACCTGACAGACAGGTGCAAAGTCAAAGGTAAACATTTAAAATATATATTTTATTAATTGTTTTGTCAATCTAAAGCCATTTTCATTGTTTCAAATTACAATACTATTGAAATGTCGACGCCAATAGCCTAGTGGTTAAGTGCGCCGACATATAGCACCAGGGTGCTTGCGGCGACCCGAGTTCGATTCCCAGCTCGAGGTCCTTTGCCGGCCCTTCCCCTCTCTCTGCTTCCAATACTTTCCTGTCTGTAACCTTCACTGTCCTATCCAAATTAAAGGTGAAAGACCCCTAAAAAAAACAATACTATTGAAATGATAATTGTGTTAAATTGAATTATTGACAAGTGTTATTGACAATTAAACATTTAAGACAATTGATTTTCTAAGGCAGATTTGCATAATGTATTTGCTAAAACACTCTCCTGACCTCTGAACTGCTATTTGCACACTCATAAAGTCTGCATTTTTAATTTTTCAGAATACTTAATTTGATTAAGACTTTTTTTTTAATGTCATATTTAAAATAAATAGATATCTGGAGTCTGGGGATTTATGCCAAAAAATTTGCCTTAAAAATAAAATTACCTTAAATTTCAAATGTTCAATATTCAAGTTAAAATAAACAAATGTAACACTAGTTTTAATGATAGATACTTTACATTTAATAACACTTAAGAAAACCACTAAATCAATCAATATTTTCAACACCAATCTTTTATGCAACTTGCATATCTGAATGTACTGACCTCCTTTCAAGATCCTGCTGGGCTGTCAAGGGCAGTTCGCTGTTTTGCACTGAAATAATTTTTTTAAAAAGAAAGACAAAAGAACAACAAATGATCAGAGGAATGAAAAAAAAACTTCACTCTTCAAAACAATTGTGAAAAATGTGTTGTTGTTTCAATGAATTAGTTTTTATATTAATTATTTGAGGCCTGTGTCTCTTAATGCTAGCAATGCGAGTATCCTGAACTGCAGTGCTAAAGAATTTTAAAACTTCATACAAAGAAATTATTTGTAAATAATTACACTAATAGTAAAAATAATAATAAAAGACGTCAATGTAATGCACAATTTTAAATAATGTAATGATAGGTTGGTTATTATTACACCTTATGGTAACACTTTATATTAACTACACACTATGAATCATTCATTAAGCATTAGTATCTAATGAGTTCATTATTTGTTAAGCATTACCTCTACATTATTAAATGTTAGTAAGCAGTTTATAACTGCAGCTACAAATGCTGTATTCTTGACTTATAATAACCACATTTATAATGTGCTTAATAATTGTACTTTCATAACTTGACTGGTTGATTTTTCATTACTAAATTAGGTATTGCATTATTTACAAACCATTTGTATTTAAGAGTGGTTGGTAACTTTTAAGATCAATCAGAACGAGTAAGTAAATGATAATAAAATATTGAAATGAACATTTATATGTCTTATTATTCAGACATATAGTAATGGTTACTATATATGAATAAATGCTTTATTACAGTTTTTCTCAGTGGCTTTGGTGCATTTCTCACAACACTATTTACATTTGCACAATAGTTCATGCATTTGTCAAAACAATTAGTCATTTGTGCACATCATAGTAGCAGTTTCTCATTCCTTTCAACAAATTGCAAATGCTTTTGGACATGCATCAATTGCTTTCATACAACTCTCTGCTGTTTGTAACATTATCATTTGCTTATGTCAAAATTAACTAAACTTGTGGATGCTGAATAGTCATTCCATATAAATCTAATAGTCCTCATTTCCTTACTTGAGTCATTACATACAAAAATGTTGAACTATTGTCAAAATCTGTCAAGCTAATTTTATTTAAAAAATGTTAAATCATTTTTTTCTGAAAATGTCTTCTAAATTGAACAATTTGATAAATGATTTACAGACCTGTGTATGTTGTAGGTTCAGTTCCAATATGTACTGCAATATTGTTTACATTTGTGCACAGCTCTACCCAAAGGAAGTTTATGTTTGCTGTAAATAAGGGTGTGTTTAATCTTTTGCACAATGCTGTGAATAAATTAGAATTGTAAAGAGCAAATGCAGTAAAAATGTGAAACACACATATTCAGTGTCTTGTACTCAGATACCTCACTAACTGCAGTGATGTTTGACTTTACTGTAGTTTTCAAATGGCTGTGCAAATAGTATATAGTGCTGTCTTGAGCATTTTCAGGACGTGTCACCAAAATCTGACTTTTTTGCATTGGAGAAAATTATCAGAGTAAACTTTCATGATGAAAATATGACAAAGCCATTTGACTATCTTGTTCATAAACAATGGTGTCAGGACTTTTCATTTTGATGACACTGACGCTTTCATTGACATCAATACTTGCTTTTGAGGAATGAGCTCTCCATTTTGAGCAAGTGACGCACTTTTGCAGGTTATGAACTATGTTTTGCAGTTTGCACTAATTGTTTTGAGAAATGCATTAACTGTTGTGCAAATGTAAATAGTGTTGTGAGAAATGCACCAAAGCGACTGAGAAAAACTGTAATCATGAAATCAGATAATTATAGTACAATAATAAAGTTCAATTTAAGCGATCTCGCAGCCCACCTGCAGGATCGCTGAGGCCCACTAGTGGGCCGCGGCCCACTGGTTGAGAATCCCCGGGTTAAATAAATGATGCAAATTGTATTGCGATTAGAAGTAATTTATCAATTTATCAGACATTACAATGTCAACATCAGATCATTTATGGTGTAGACATGTCCGTGTTTCCTGTCCTCTCCCGGGTTTTTTCAAATCTTTCAAACATCAGCTTACAGATCTGCTCTCACTTTGGATGTTAATTTATATTAAATGATTATTAAATGAAATTATGTTTATTTCACAAATCATACAGAGTTCAAGACAATCAATTTTTCAAGATGCTGAAATCCTTAAATTACAATTTGAAATATTTTTGCTTACCACAAAACTTCAAGAAACTTTTTGAGTAACATGAAAAAAAAGCATTTTCATTCATTCATTCATTCATTCATTCATTCATTCATTCATTCATTCATTTTCCTTTGGCTTAGTCCCTTTATGCATCAGAGGTTGCCACAGCAGAATGAACTGCCAACTATTCCAGCATATGTTTTATGAAGCGGATGCCCTTCCAGGCACAACTCAGTACTGGGAAACACCCATACACTCTCCAATGCACGCACATACACTACGGCCAATTTAGTTTATCCAATTCACCTATACCACATGTCTTTGGACTGTGGGGAAAACCAGAGCACCCGGAGGAAACCCATGCGAACATGGGGAGAACATGCAAACTCCATGTGGAGTGAAAATCTAATAATGATCATGAAGGGCATTTATTTAGAATCATGAAGCCGTAACTAACTCTCTCTTCCAGGGCTTCAATCCAAGAACTGATGGTGTGACACTGAATGCCCAGCCAGGACTCGAACTAGCGACCTTCTTGCTGTGAGGTGACAGTGCTAACCACTGAGCCACCGTGTTGTCCCCCATTACAGATGTTTATTTCAAAAATCATACAGCTCAAGGCAATCAATTTTTCAAGTTGCTGAAATCATTATTTTACAATTTTAAATATTTTTTCTTACCACAAAACGTCAAGCAAATTTTTAAGTAAATAACCTAAAAAAAAAATATATATAGATATATTATTTTATTTTATTTTATTTAAATCCTGTTTCTCTCTTTTTATTGAATAATTCTGTTTAGTTGGTTTAAAGCAGGAGTGCCCAAACGTTTTCTAATAAAGGGCCAAAATCCAAGCTTGATTGAGAGCTGTTGGCCGAAAGTAAATATAGCAAACTGTATTACATTAAAGTTGCGTGGGTAATTTCCTCATTTATTTCATCAAATATTATTAAAAAAAATTTACTTCAATCATATTCACTAATGCACTCAATTTTTTTGAAAATGTATATTAATTTAACAAACCTATTACAATTAAACCATAAAAAAAATCCATTTTCAATAAATAGACTAGTCATGCTGAACCTGCCTTTGCCTTGATTTGCGTGCTGATGTCTTCTGCTTTGTCCCCTATTCGTTAAGTGACAGTATGTACATTTTTAAAACAAATCTGATTATTAACAACATTTAATTGAAACATTTAATTTTAGTTTGCTTCTTGTGACAAAATAACATCAAACAAAAAGTTACATTAATGAAATTCTCAGGCGACGCAGTAGGTAGTGCTGTCGCCTCACAGCAAGAAGGTCAATGGTTTGAGCCTCGGCTGGGTCAGTTGGCATTTCTGTGTGGAGTTTGCATGTTCTCCCTGCATTCGCGTGGGTTTCCTCTGGGTGCTCCGGTTTCCCCCACAGTCCAAAGACATGTAGTACAGGTGAATTGGGTAGGCTAAATTGTCCGTAGTGCATGAGTGCGAATGAGTGTGTATGGGTGTTTCCCAGAGATGGGTTGCAGCTGGAAGGGCATCTGCTGCGTAAAACATGTGCTGGATAAGTTGCCGGTTCATTCTGCTGTGGCGACCCCAGAATAATAAAGGGACTAAGCCAAAACGAAAATGAATGAATGAATAAATAATGAAAATCTCTGTTAAAGGCATTTCCCAACCCTTCCCAATCATTTTCTCTCTGCCGGGCCAAATCAAAGCATACAAAGGGCCACTAGGATACAAAGGGCCCCAGTTTGGATATCACTGGTTTAAATATAGTTAACCACTCCAAAAATGACACTTTAGTATAAAAAATGTATATGCAACTATTATGAAACTATGTAGAAATATATGCAAAATAGTAGTTGATTTACATTCATAATCTACAATAATTTACAATAGTTTTTTCCCTTCACTTTCATCAATTACTGAAGTTTGTTTCTCGCCACTGTATTACTGGTTTGCTTGGTTTGGGACTTGTGGAGCTGTGCATTGAGGGATTTGCTCTTCAGCGTTTGAACTTTCAGTGAAATTTAAATTATACTGAACTAAAACTGAACTTCAACTCTGAAAACTGGACTGGCACAGTTTCAATTTACTAGAACTTAAGCTGCTTTGACACAATCTACATTGTAAAAGTGCAATAGAAATAAACATGAACTAACTGATTACAACCTGCTGCACCATTTTAATGTGTGTAACATGTTTTTTTAACTCTTTTTTTGTTTATTTTGCTTAGTTCTCTAGGGTGACATTTTTGTTCAATTGAACTTTTTCATTATTTTGAGATGTAATAAAAACAGTAATATTGTTTAAAACTATTTTCCATGATAACGGGTCCTATATTTTAAAAAGTAATTTATTCTTGTGACAATAAAACTAAACCTTCAGCATAATAACACCATGTCCTTAGTGTCACAAGACCCTTCAGAAATCATTATAATAGTATGACTTTCTGCTCTTTTATGATTTTTTTTGCTTTGGTGCTCACTTTTTAATGATGATTATTATTCAAAACATTTTCATCTGCTTCTTATTCTCCTCCATAGTCTTATGGAAACCTTGATACATTTTTCAGGACTCTAACAGCACTTATCTGAAGTGAAATTCTTTGTAACTGATCAAATTTGTATCCTTGATTAATACAAATACTGTTTTCAACACTGATAATAGGCCTGACCAAAAGAGCCTCCCGAGCAGCAAACCATCATATTTAAGTTACTTTTACAGATTTTTGTAGCGGACATCTAATAATGATCATGAAGGACATTTATGATCATGAAGCCGTGACTAACTCTCTCTTCCAGGCTTCAGTCCAAGAACTGGTGGTGTGACACTGAATGGCCTAGAAAGGAATGAGGCTCTGAGACTGTCTATGGACTCAACATGCTGACACAAACTGAAAACGTGCCTTGCTATTTCAAAAAGGTTACAAGGTTACTAAAGCGCTCACAATTAGACAAACCAGTCACATTGAGTTTTGCTGAATTAAAAGATTCTTTTGTGTAAAGCTGATTAGTTTACAGTCCCATTTATAATGCTTGATTGATTTCTGAAGATGATCAAGCACAGCTTGTGAATGCTCATTTGTTCCCAAGTTTTCACCATTCTCACATTTTCTCTGATTTCATTAACACATGTGATGAGATCATGTATTCTTGATGAAGAAGTACAGAAGGGAAAAAGGGAAGACTGCTATTTGCTCCTGCTCGTAAACCGGTCTGCACTAGCCTGAACCACGTGCTTCACCACGGACACAATGTGCTCTGATGTGTACATGATGTCTGAGGCTGAAGGAGGGGCTTCATGCTTTAACTTAAGTCTTGACATAAACATACAGTTTATATATACAATTACACATATGATGAGTAACTAAAAATATATGCAAATCTCATTCAGAAATGTGCTTGTTTGACAAAGTTTAAATGTTTAGCATTCTTCTATATTTATGAAACTATCAGGATGCTCTCCTCACGTGGAGGTTCAAGCAGTGCTGTATCATATTTCCTGACAAAGAAAGCACGTGGATGTACAGTCGGCTGTATGTTTTGGTTGTTTTTTTTCTGAGGCAAAGGCCTGTATTATACTAAATGGACAGTAAATAATATATACTTTGTTGTGTTAGAGACAAGCAAACAGGCACAATAGGAGTTAGTTAAAAAATGAGTTTAGATTTTATATAAGTATTGAATTATACATTTCATAACTGTTTTTTTTATACATGTGTCTTTGTATTTCGTCTGTTTTTACAGTTTACTGTAAATTCACACAATAGAGCCAGAAGCCTCATTTAATAAGGCTTAGCTGCTTACCACAGCCCATAAATAGGGCAAAGGTTGACCAAATGTTTTGTCAAATAATTCCAATTTATTTGGATGAAATTAATATTTTTGCTAATTTCTAAAATTGTATAAGCATTAACAATATAACATTTGCATATAATTATAAATACAGCTTGGTTATAGAAAAATATGGGTGAATGGTAGTTTTTAAAAACATCTCAGAGCACCGAGGAACTCAATGAACTGTACATTGAGATTCCTGTTTAAAGTGAACATGTGTTTTGCTGTTTCTAAAATCTTTCTGGGAAAGAAATCCAACACCCCCAAGCCCCAAACTTGTTTGTGGAGGTCTTGTACAGTCACAAAAACAACAGGGAGGAGAAAGAATTAGACAGAAACGACAGCCTCTTTTAAGGTGGTTCTTTAAACTGACACACAAAAACACTGCATGCACTGAATTCAGGTCAAAGTTTCCCTTTAAAATGAATAAGCCGAACATTGTTGAATTAATTCCTATTTGAATTACACCCCCTTTTGAGGCCAACATTATATTAACATAAAACATAAAAAGAATAACACACAACTGATTCAGTTTCGTGGGCGAACTGTTCCTTTGAGTCACTTCTTTAGTATAAATATAGGATTTGACTGAGTGAATGAAATATATATCAGAATATATATCAAAGAAATGTAATGTAAATATGTCTACGACGCAATTGTGATGGTGCTTCGGAACTGTTTTAGAAGTGATTTGTTCAAAAGAGTCGATTCGTAGAAATGCCGCAGTAGGCACCAGTCTGAAAACACGCTCCCCCTTAAATGTGGGTGGAGATACTTAAGCACGAGGCTAATACTCGCTCCTTTGCCGTATAAAAACTGGAGCATCACTCAGAATACAGAACCGAGCGATACCAATAAACGGCAGAAGGATATTTATTATAATTCACAGGTCATTTGAACAAAGATTTCCTCGTCCAAACGCAGTTGGTAAGGTTGGTTTTGTCTTACATCATTTTATGTTACGTTAGTTCCTAGATTTGACATTTGCTGTCACAGGTCATACTTTTGAATTATTCACATTTAAAGGCACTATTACGTTGATAATGTTATGTTTTCTGATTAAACTCGTTTATATTTCGTTAATCGGTGTTAAATAGTGTCAAGTGAGTCAGACGCAAACAGAACTGGAGCAATCCGGTTTACAAAATGTCGCGCTAACGTGTAACGTACATCAGTAAAGACTTTTTTATAAAACACAATTTTACACAGATATATTGTGTGGTGTTTAATTATTGGGCACCAAAATGTATTAAGGGATATTTTCGATTATATTACTATTTAAATAGATTCATCGAGGATAGCGTTGGGTCTACTGATCTGAGTCTGACACCCGGCATTTGGTTGCTACTGTATGTCTACAGTCACTAACGTATAGGCTTAATCTGGATTAACCAGTTTTTCAACCAGAGGCCATTTACCCCCAAGATGATTAAAACCTTTTGTGTGATTGCGTTGTTCGTTGTTTAAGTAGAATTACAATACATTTTTAAAATATCTCCGCGTGAACGATTTTAGGTGATGCAACTTTCAGCGTGTCTTGCCTGTCAGCCATGACGTCAAACGTCTGTTTCCTCAACCTGCATCACGGGTGCCGAGACGACAGTGATGTGGTTTCTGCTGCTAATTTAATCCAATTTAATTTATTTCCAGGACATAAACAGACAAAATGAGCAACGATACTGAAGTGGATATGAAAGATGTGGAGCTCAATGAGGTGGAGCAGGAGAAGCAGCCCATGACAGAAGGAGATGCTGGAAACAATTATGCCATTTCACCTGTAACCGAGAAGAATGGCATCGTGAAAGTGAAGATTCCAGATGAGGAGTCCAAATTCACTGGTCTATCCAAAGAAGAGCTCATGAAGGTCGCTGGAACACCAGGGTGCGTAACACATGTGTGGTTAAACTTCATTTCCTTTCAGTTACATTGAGGTGAGGATCTCGCAGATTGCAGGAACACAGTTGATTTAATCACTTTCGTCTATTCCTTAATAGGTGGGTTCGAGTTCGTTGGGCACTACTGATTCTTTTCTGGCTTGGTTGGCTTGGCATGCTGGCTGGTGCCATTGCTATCATTATTCAAGCTCCTCGATGCAAGCCCCTGCCCGAGATGAACTGGTGGAACAAAGGACCACTGTACCAGATTGGAGATGTTGGCGCCTTTACAAACTCTTCAAACATGAAAGGTAATGACCAGTGACTCAGTCTGCCAACATCTAATCAACCAAAATAGGTTTCATGGAAATTAGGGAGTGGTAATGGATAGCAGGGATGGTCAATTCAGGGATTAAAGATGATTCAACATGTTCAAACGCATGATTGCTCTGTCTTTATGCTGCTGAATCGACAAATCTAGTTTCCTCTATCCACTTTACACACCATCCTGTTTGCTCAGCTCATACAGTATATCAGTGTGAACTATATTTGGGTCATTTTAAAAGGAAGGGAGGCGGACAGTTTTGTGTGTCTTTTAATGAATAATATGAGGTACAGTTTAGTTAGCATCAGCATTGATATGGTCTGGGATCTTAAAACTATACATTATCTTTAGTCTATTTTGCAAAGTGTTGTATTAATTTTTCACTCTGATTAATTTAAATTTAGATTTGGCTGGAAAGATTCAGGCTTTGGATGATTTGAAGGTCAAGGGTCTGATCATCGGCCCGATTCACGTGTCCAGTGAAGACAAGCCTGACGAGCTGGATTTGACTAGGATTTCTGAAGACGCCGGTGGTCTGGCACAGTTTAAAGAAGTCATTGCGGCTGCACACAAGAGAGGTGAGAAATAATTTGTGTTGTGTGTGTGTTTTAGCAACATAATTTACATAGTTTTGAGTATTTTTCTTTTTTCCAATAAGTGTTTTGAAAATTCATAATATTATGAACTGTTTCTGTATTATACATTATAACAATATATTTATATTTCATACATTTAATATTATACATTTATAGCTTCTGAATTAATTAATTTTTTTGTGATGCAACTTTTTGATGTTTGTTCATCCTTTCTGTAGGCATCTTTATTGTTTTGGACTTGACCCCTAACTATAAAGGAAAAGATCCCTGGTTTTCCAATCATGCTGTCAGCACTGTGCAGAAAGTTGAGGTATGACCTTTAATGGGACGATTCTCTGCCCATTCTTAAACTTAATTTGTGTATTTTTTTCTCGAATAATAACGATGATCCTTGTCTTTACAGCCTGCTCTGATATTTTGGCTAAAACAAGGTGTAGATGGATTCCTCTTCTATGGTGTTGAGAAGGTTTCAGCTGCTGCCCCGTCTCTTTGGAGTGATGTTGAAGCCCTCATTCACAACCAGACGGACCCACAAGGAAAAACAAAAAAGTGAGTATTATTATTATTATTATTGTTATTATTGTTATTAATGATAATAGACACACATTGCTTGTGGCATAAGAGACACCTTGTGGTTGGTTGCAAATTTTACAGACCACAGTCAAATCAGCAGATTTGGAATTGTGTTTCCAGCTAACTAGCTCCATCTGGTGTTCAGTACTTCTGTCAAAGTGGTCAAGAACTGCCTTTTTGTTTTATGTACAATGGTATTTTATGTACAATGGGGTATTTTGTTGCTGTTTTGACACTTCTCATCAGAAAACTAAATGCCTTCTCATGTTATTGGCTAACAGTCTGCATATTTAAAACTTTTAAATGCTTTGCTTTTAAGATAAGGTACCAAAGTTTTCCTGTGCCAGCCAATATAATACTTAAAACCTACATCCTTTATAGTTTGACAATGTAGTGCCTTTAGGTTAAAAAAGCATGAAGACTAAGTACAAATCTAACTATTTGTAATGACAGTCAAGGGAATAGTAATCACATGACAAAAACAGTCACTCACACTTGTGTGGTTCACTGTAAAATCCAATATATAATCGGCACAGCCTTAGCCTTTAAGTCTTTCTGAAAATCCTGCCTTGAATTAAACCTTTTTTGTAAACAAATAACATAATAATAAAACAAAAGGCTAAACGGGCACTGATACAGAAGCAGGTGATAATCTTCTGCAGAGAAGGAGTTTAGCTACACTATTATGTCATGTAATAGCACATTCTACAGCATGGATGCCTAACTGGTTTCAATATAAGCTGTTTTAAAACCAATGAGAAGTTTAGAGTTCTGAAAATTGCAGGATACGATGAGCTCTGATATGTCGAAAGATTTAAAAAATCTCAGTTCATTAATTTTTTCTATACATAACCTAATTGTTTTTGATTTTGTTTCCTTTCAGAGTCTTAATTGGCGTCACAGATCAGTCCTCTCCTGATGAAATAGCTGCAATGTTGAACAAAACTGGTGTTGACTTGCTCCTCTCTGGTGCTCTGAGGTCTAAATCTGTCCTGGAAGTTGCCCAAGCTGTTGATAGCCTGTATTCCACTTACAATCAGACCCAACTGGCTTGGAACATCGGTGGGCGAATTGCAGGACATCTGGCTTCAGTTGTGGGTTTCGCCAAAGTCAAACTGAGTCAACTTCTGTTGCTCACCCTGCCAGGCACACCAGTGTTTAATTATGGCGATGAGATTGGACTGGAGGATGAGGTAAGTGCACAAGGTTTTATTTAATCAAATATATTCACAGATCCAGGTGTTTTCCAAGAGCAGAGCCTAAAATGATGTGTTCTTTTTCGATTTAGGTCAACAAATACCCAACCATGTTGTGGAAATTCAATGATGAGGTAAGAAACATGCACAGATTGCTGAATCTCCAACGTTATATCAATCAGTGTTGTCCCCAGTAGATTTATTTATCATGTTTTGCTTTACAGGAGAAGCAGAAGGAAATGAGCACTTTCCATTCATTCTTCAAGAGCGTGAGTGTTAAAAGAATGAAGGAGCGCTCTCTGCAACATGGAGAATACTTGCCTTTGTTCAGCTCTGACTTCGCCATGGCCTACGTGCGAAGCTGGGACCAGAATGAACGCTACATTATTGCACTCAACTGGCACTCAAATGAGACCGTCACTCTTCAGCTGAAACATGCTGACATTCCTGAAAGCGCTACAGTAGTGTTTAGTACTTCTGATGATACAGAAGTCAATAAAGAGCTTAATCTTGCACAGCTAGAGGTGAACCCAGGAGAAGGTATAATGCTGAAGTTTCCATACACATCTTAAAGATGCATTGTAAACTCATAGCTAGTGTGAGGTAATTGATTGTTACATACAAAAGTATTTGATTTGGCTTTTCTGTTACAGTATTTATATCCTGTTTTTAGTACTACAACACTGGCTTGGAGCATCAGATTATACTGTTACAAGTGTCACATGCACAGCCTAAACTGAACATGACTACTAAACTGAACTCTGAAGCTGGTAGTTTTACATTTGCTGTTACTTAAGATACATTCCATGGAAAGAAAACAAACCTTTTTATTTAGAACTTTTTTAATGTGTGTTTTTTAGTTTTAAAAAATGTCCTACACCAACTTTAAAATGGCTGTTTCTTCTTCAATGTAATTGAAAAAAGACGCATGAAAATGAAAGCCGTGGACAATAAATTAAGTTAAGCAGTTCATCTTTGTTTGTTGTGTCATTGTATTCTTTCAGGTGGGGTTCCCTCATCTATTTTCATAAGTGTGGCCAGCATAATGAGATGTAACAGAGACGTGGTTGAATTATTAAAATCTGCCACCATAAAATGGAGCAGCTCTCATTGTCTCCAGCATAGCATGATATCAGGTGTCTCTACTAATGACTTCTTTATTTAGAGCTATTCATTATGCATATGGAGAGCTCAGTCTCACCTGGCTATTTTAATGCATTACGGATTTATGAACCCCTACAGAGATCGGCTCAAAGAGTGATGAGGGAAACTGTCTCAAATGTATACTGTTTGAGGTCTGAGACTTGATTGTCATATTTTTATGGCAGATATTAAGTGTACAGTTTAGATCTATACGGAAATAGTTACATACTCAAAATCACACTAATAAATGAGCTCTTTCCTCCTCATGTCCTCTACCTTCTCACAAACTTTTCTGGGTCAGTTACTCATGGGGGACCATGCACACACCTGACCAAGCCTACACTTTTAGGTAACACAGTAGTTGCTTACAATCTAAGTGTGTGAGAGTATTTTTTTTACTTTTATAAATAATATGTCCAAAATGAAGGCATTGACTTAAATTGCCGTAATTATTATAACAAGAGACTCTTACGGAACTGCATCACAATATGCACAACTCAGTTTCCCGCGTCTGTCCCTTTAAGAGCTGCTCTCTTCGAGGACTCCCTGACGCATTGCAGGTGGCTGTTAACCAATCAAAATACATTTCCTAGGTCAGCTGACGAGCGCCATCAGACTTCTTTATATAAACTCTCAGACCATACGTTCAACCGAAAGGCGACGTTGTGTGCTGTAGCATTTGGAAAGGATAATGCTAAAAACCGAAGATAACATTATATTGCTTCATTAAAAGAAAATAAAACGCCTTAATTTTTTGATTTGGAGTTCAAATATTTTATCTACGTGGCGTAGGGATACCATAGCAACAGCTTTGTTGTCAAGGAGTGTGACGTCCCACTTTGGACCGAAGAGCCAAGGCGGAGTGATATTGAAATTTGGGCGCACAGCAGCAGAAGATAGTGCTTGACAATCGCACGGGTGGGAAGCAACGCTTGGATTTTCGTTTATTTTCTCTACGAAACGAGCAACGTAGTTCACACTAAAATACAATGGTAAGTACGCTTCATTGCTTTATCCTAATAGCCAAAGTCAAACTTAGCTATACAAAAAATGGCTGGGTGTAATGGCGAGGTGATAGGTGTGAATGGACTAGCGTTAGCTTAGCTCCTCGAGAGCTAGCCGTCATTCTGTTGAAAGAGCGCGCGAGCTCCAGGGCAAACGTCACTTAAAACGGATTACACGCATTCTTCACACTTCACAATGCAGCGTAAATATTTTGCAGCATTTCATATAGTCTCAAAGGGGCGCCAAGTGTTTACAACGTGAAATGCGTTTTACTAGCACATCCTTGATTGATTCCCTGTTGCTAGCTCGCCTCATGTCGGCGTCAGCAGGCAACGGCTCGAAAAACATCGTTGATAGATGTACATCTCGGCCTCATTTACATTAGACAGGACCAGTAACATCATTTGTGCAAAATGGCTCAGCCTTTTCCCTAATATGTGCTTATAATTTCAGATAGGAAGCGAACTAATTTATTCAGCTGGCCTCTAAGTAACTATAAGCCATATTCAAATGCATTGACAACAACGCGCGTATGCTATTTTAGTCAAATACAGCAGTGTAGTCTGCCGTGACAGCGGCGTTTTGCTAATTCACAGAGCCATGAGTTGGGCGTTGTAGTGATGAATGACATCATCAAACTTGTAAAACGCGCTATCAGGTGTTGGACACGTTCAGTTCACGCAATAAAGGAAGTAGAGTTTAAGGATGACTTGAAACAATCTTTATTATATTCTTTGCTTAATTATTCCATTTTGTGTCATTCCTTATAGGCCGATCAGCTAACAGAGGAGCAGATTGCAGGTAAGGAGAATAATTGAATGCTTCACTCAAAGAAAGAACATTTATCATATAATTTACTGACCATCACAGGTGTATTTACTTTTCTTATTTCAGACAAACACATGGTTATATTAATGTCATTCGTCCACTGGGGGTTCTATTGACAGCGAATAAGAAAAAAAAAATATTCTGTTTGACGTGATCAAATATTTATTCACTGTACATTCAAAGCTTTCAATTGAGTACTTATCTTGGGAAGACCATTTTTAATAAGACGTTGCCATAACATTGAAATGGTACTTTAAACCTTTTACTGAGCTCCACTTGCTTACAAACTGCCAAGCTTTACATTACAATTTTTTACAGTCTCATGGAAACTTTGATAGGTGTTTGACCCTAATTTAATAGCAATTTTAGATAATAAATATTTTGTCATTTTTACTTAATATTTAATACAGTATTTTTTATTGTACAATTGCATCTGTTACTTTTTTATTCTTTCTTTAAAAAAAGTTTTTCTATTGAATGTAAAAATGCACAATACCATGCAATACACAACCATGTTCATAATGACCTGTAACGATTAACAGGTTAAGTAATACTAGCAGCAAATAGCGCCTGAGTTTTGAATCTCCAAAAATGCATGCATACATCCATCATAATCCATACAACAAATATTCATATTTAGAGCTATTATCACTGTCTTCCACCAACTGCTTTCTGAAGAGAGTCGACGCATGTTGGAAAATCTATTTCAAGACTGATATTTGTGTAAATCTACAGTTAATAACTTGTTTTCACAACTTCCTTCCAAGAAAGCCATCAGTTTACATTTTCTGCAACTGAAACTTTGGATCCATAATCAAATATATAGCAGTTACTTCAAACCTGTGCTAATAGTTTTAGATATGAATATTTTTCTTTAAAAGTCCATCACTTTTGCTTCAGCAGCTATTAATTAGCCCACCAGGGTCATATGGATTACTTTTATGATTGAAAAATTCTTCAAAAACTCACTTCCACATTACAAAGATGGCAAGAGACAGCATATTATTTAATATAACTGACTGTTCACCTGAAAGAAAAAAAGCGTATACTCCTAGGATGTCTTCAGGATGAGTGAAATGTTGAATTATTCATTAAACTGTTCCTTTTTAGATTAGCAATATGACATGGAAATAATTGTGGAATAAAATTAACCAATTATATATGCATCTGTTTACTGTTTAGAATTCAAGGAGGCCTTCTCCTTATTTGATAAAGACGGTGATGGCACCATCACTACTAAAGAATTAGGAACAGTCATGCGGTCTTTGGGCCAGAATCCGACAGAAGCAGAGCTTCAGGATATGATCAATGAAGTTGATGCTGATGGTGAGAAAGCTCTTCCACATATAATGCCACTGTTATGTTGTTGAGTGTTTCTAAATCTGTCGTCTTTTTACCCCTTCCTCAGGCAATGGAACAATTGATTTCCCAGAGTTCCTTACTATGATGGCCAGGAAGATGAAGGACACGGATAGTGAGGAAGAAATCAGAGAAGCATTCAGAGTTTTTGATAAGGTAGAGAAAAAGTTTGTGCCTTTAAATGTCTGTTATTGTAGGAACTTGCTTTAGAATTTACTTTATCTGATTCAGTGACTGTTGTTTTACAGGATGGAAACGGTTATATTAGTGCAGCAGAGTTGCGTCACGTCATGACAAATCTGGGGGAGAAGCTTACAGATGAGGAAGTGGATGAGATGATCCGGGAGGCAGATATTGATGGTGACGGCCAGGTTAACTATGAAGGTATTTTTACATGTTGATGTTGTTGATATGCAAGCACACATAATATCTTATTAAATGGCAAGCTTGTGGTTCTATAATTGGTGTTTAGAGAAGAAGTATATAACTAATGTAATAACACAACATGGAAAAAGATATGGTTAAAATGGAAACAAATAGCATTAAAATAAGTTTTAAATTAATATTATATTCATGCCTCATTTTTGAAACTCCTCTATTCAGAATAAGTAAATGCATATATGAGTAAATTTAATAAATACAATACTATTTTATAAAGAAACATGTAGTGCAACTTCGTTTTCTCCCAGAAAATGTTTGTAGAAATTATACATTTTCACAGTAAAAAAAAATCACTTTTTATATTGATTGGGAACTTTTGGAAATGTTTGAAAAAGCACAAAGCATGAAAATTAATTATAAATTTATTTTAAAGAGACTAAATAACTTGGCAGTAATTAAGTTCAAAGCATATATATTAGAAAAATAAACTAATATTTGCAATATAAAATAACTGTAGAATGATTCAGTTTAAAACTTTTTCATTTCAATAAATGAAGTCGAAACTGGGGGTAATGTAGTATATTGTTAGGACCATTTGTAATATAATTTGATCTGTATAGTATTATGAGCATATAAAACCTCTAGTATAAAACAATATAAAGATCACATGAGCATAAAAAGAAATAATAGAAAAGCTTGTGGAAGTAGCTTGTATAGATTTGCATATTTACTTCATTTTCTCATTTGCCTTCAAAGAGTTTGTCCAGATGATGACAGCAAAGTAAAACTGGAAACCAAAAGGAGCACAACAGACCAAACAGTGGGCAGCACTCTCACTGTCAACCTTCAACAAGCATTCACAACCCAGTCTCTTACTCCTCTCCATTTAGTTTTGCTCTCTTCAATCCTTCCCTTAGTTTGATCAGTCCTCTGCTCTGCTTGTTTTCGAACACGATCTCCTGTCATCTTCATCCTTCGCATTATCTGGTTTTCTTTGGAAGAAAAAATATTTACATGCACAACCAAGTTTAAATCTTGCATATATGATGGTGATGATAACAGCAGTGTAACACATGTATCTATATTTTAAAGATTGTGACATATTATATGGACAAGAGCAATGCATGCTTTATTTATGTTTGGCATGTTTCTGTGTGTGCGTGTGTGTGTTTTTTTTCTTCCCAGCTTGCCTCTTTTTCTAACTTGCTAGTTCTCCTTTAACTGCATGTTTCTCATGCAACCTCTGCTCAGTGGTCTTAGAACTGTATGGTGAATAACCATTCATGGATAATCAGGGGCTTTATATAACAAAATGGCTCAAACTTCCATGTCATAGTGTGATTGTTTTTGTAAGTGTAGACCTGTGTGTCTGAGCGAGTGCTTGCAGTTGGATTTAGAGTGGACCCATGCAGTTCCGTTTACGTTTTGGTATAGGGCTTGTTCTTTAGGGACCGCATAACTAATGTTTAAAGTAAATCAAATTAGACAAACCTGCATTTCATAATCCAGAAATGGTTAATCGGGGACCAGTTATTTTAGTTAACAATTGTTTGTTTTGCCCCTATTTGTATTTAAGATTAGTTGTGGAAAGGCTTTGACCTCCATTCCATCCTCACTAATTTTACTACCCCAAAGCAAATGCCACCAATTTGTTCTAGACTGGTGTCGAGAGGTTTAACGTTTGGTTTGAGCTCTTGGTGTGGAGTTTGTACTGAAGATGTAGAATAGTTTTCACTTTACTATACAGTCTTACATTTTTGATGCTGCACTTGGTGTCCTAGTCAGTGGACCATTTCTGTCTAGGGAAACTATTACATTTAAAGCTGTGTGCTGATTCTTCCTGCAGGCTGTTCGATATATTTGTATTCATCAAAAGCACCTGCGTTGTATGATCTTTTCAGAATAATTTATCATGGATACAGCAGCATGTTCTCCTCTTCCATTGGTCCTGTAGTCGTGCTCCATGCACAGTGGCTCCAGATAGACTGTCTGCAATGAAACCTGCAAATGCAGGCGCTTTGAATGAAATCCAATTTCTTTTTTTTTTTTTTTTTTTTTGTAACTATAAACCAAGGTTAAACAAACAGCGCTTGATGGTAGAATCACATACATTATGGTGGTAGTATTGCATCTTCTGCCCCAGTTTTTAATTTATTCTGCTGTTGTTGTTTTTTTAATTACCTTTATATGTTCTTTTTTTTTTCTGAGAAGTTTACTGTCTGGTTCTTTTTTTTCCTCTCTCTTCCTCTGCCCATACGGTAATATAGTTAAAAAATGAAATGTTATGCATTCCATTGCAGAACTCTGGTTTTCTTGCTAAATAAACGTCTTGGACCTCTGTTTCTAAATTACCTCCTTTTGTTTATGACACTGTTGCCTATATAACTGTAATCCTGCATGGGCTTATTAAACAATAGTGTAAGAGAGACAGAAAAGTGCTTTTAATGCATATCTATTGTGTTTATTGTCATTTGTTTACACAAATCAACATTAGGCTTTTTATATTTCAGAATGGTATGAAAAGGAAGGATTTACCACTTGTAATGTTTGCAATTCTTTCAAATGAACTTGAAAGAATGGTCACAGTTAATTGTAATTCAATATGACTATGCTGGAAACTAATCAGAAATTAGTTTATTCTAGTACAAACATTTGGTACTGTGCTCACCTTTTTTGGAAACTCACATGCCAGACTTTTAAATTGGATTTTAAAACTTTTTAAAGAACAGTTTTGAGTAAACATTTTGGAATTTTTTTAATCACATATTAAAGTGTTACTTTTCTATGAACTTACAATTCTTTATTTTTAACTCCAGTTTAAAAAAAAGACCAAAATAATTGCTTCAAAGCATTCAATTAAGCTCAAAAAGTACTTAACGTTAATGTTTGTTCCATACAATTAGCTAAATATATTAAATCAACCGTATTTGTTAAAACTGATTTAATAAAATGTATTTTTTGCCACGTGAACTATACTAAAAGGTTAAGATTACACATTACAAACCATAAAATTAAATGAAAAATCTAATTTGTGATGTATGAACTTAAAAACGTGTGCAGTAGTTGATATAATGCATTTGTAGTGTTTTCCTCGTCTTTGAAACTACAACTCCCAAGTTTCCTTAAATGTCCAATAGCGCTACATGTACAAAGCTCTTGATGACTGACGTGACGCAGAGCGAATAAGGCATCGCCTGTTTCAGCACCAACCAATCACATAAATGACAAGCGAGAGGTGGGCGGGGAAGTCAGATTCGCAAAACACACCAATAGTTTGGCAGCATACAGATGGGTGGATTATTGATTCTAGAAAACATTTGCAACGGGCCAAATACTAAATAGTGTGTTGAAGTGATTTGGGCAGGACAAGCCAACTCAGACGACCTGAACGCGACATTGGTTATAATTTAGGAAACCTGCAGCATTCGGCCGCGACAAACACACTGACAGGAGATGTAAATGCGCGAATTGGGCCAGGCGCATAGTTACTTCACTAAGCATCCACGCTAGTTGCGTACACTTGATATTCACTGAATCTACGCATAGGGGTTTGTACGTCTTCACGCTTCTTCTGGAGGAACTTGAGCTGCTGTGAGACAAGAAAAAGAAGGTAAGACTGCATTTTCTCATGTTATGTGTTTATAAGATTACATGACAGACGGTTTTTGTCTTAAACTACGTTATATTTCATGCACGGTGAGGATATGTTGCTTATGAACTCAAGCTGCAGGATGTAACTCGTTCACAACTACGTTGCTTTTTCCCCAATGAACAAACAGTCGTGCCTTCTGCAGTAAACATTTATAAAACAGGTTAGATTAGTTTGTTTTTTAAGACGTGCAGCATGCGACCAAAGTGCGCTGGACTCTCGTGCTTTCCCTCTGTTTGCTAACCCATGTGCCAAATGAATGAAGCAAACTGGACAAGCTGATGGGTTTACCTCACATGATCGACCTATAAACTATTTACTGCCACATAAACAAACATAAACTCTTCGTGGCTTCACGCACGTTTGAGAAGTGCAGAATAGTTGCAGCTAATCACAGGAAAGTGGCTCTTCATTGCGCAGCAAGTTGAGGTTCACTTTCGGGTTGGCAGCTGTCCACGGCAATTCAGCGTTCATCTGTTCAGTCCGAGCATGACAGTAGAGTCTGAAGTGTCTGTGATCACCAAAATGTTTCTTTAAATAGAACTGTTCACTTTTACTTTAGGACATTATGTGTTCCGCTTAATCAGGAGGATCTCTAGTCACAGTTCAGTAATGAACCCAGTGTTTTTGCTTGTATAGCATGCAAAACTTTTTAATTTGAATGGTGCTTTAGGCCAAAGTATTCTACATTCTTTGTTTAGGCTGAGTTTTTCATATGGGTGCCATGTGTAAGGAACATTAGCATCACCGATTACAATTTTGTTTCTGATATTATAATACAAGGCTTACCGTTTGCACATTTATTTTAGCATTTTAACAAATCTAGTTGCGTATAAAGTAAAAAAAAAAAAAAAAAAAAATATATATATATATATATATATATATATATATATATATATATATATATATATATATATATATATATATATATATATATATATATATATATATATAGAGTTCAAAGTTCACCCCCATCTTTAATCAAGCACTTGCAAAAAATATAACCTATAGCCAGGGGTGGAAAGAGTACTGAAAAATCATACTCAAGTACCATCACTTGCCCAAAAATGTAGTTCAAGTAGCATAAAAGTATCTGTTATCAATATTACTCAAGTCTGAGTAAAAAGTAGGCAATTTAAAATTACTTAAGAGTAGTGAGTATGCTGTTAAAGGCTGATGCTTTTATATGCAATTTGTGCTGGTGTGTGTAAACGTAACATTCTGTAGTGCATTTAGTTTCTAGGTTTAAGACCATTTGGCAATTTTCAGGGTGTCTGGGTCATTGCATGTAAAGATTTTGGCCATCTCCTTGAACACTTTTAATGCTTTCAAACAGTTTGCTGCATTTATGTATCGCCCATGTCTCGAGGTTGTTCAGTATTATGTGATTTACTTTCTCTGTGTGTTTTTATTGGACAGGAATTGCAGGACTGATTTTTCTACTCAGCCAATCACCATAGATAAGAAAGAAATAAAGTAGTGGAGTAAAAATACCAATACTGCACTGAAAATGTACTCAAAGGAAAGTAAAAGTACACATTTTTTAAAAACTACTTAGTAAACTACAATTCCTGAGAAAAACAGTATTACTTTACAGTAATTTGAGTATTTGTAATCTGTTAGTTTGCACCACTGCCCATAACTAGGGCCAGACAGAATATGTGGACATTTTTTGCTATTTCTCTGCAGAGTATTTAACCGGAATGATATTGGGAGTATCATAACTAAAACCTTAATATATGAAATAAAAAATAATACCTTTTTAACTTTTATTTAATGTTTACAATGTAAATCCAATTACAAGATTCACTTATTTGATAAACAAAGCAAGTCTCTCGTATAAAATATCTACTAAAAGACAAAAAAATATTACTTTACAAAGTGTATTGTAAACAAATCATATGAGCATCTTCATATTAGTCAATAATATTACTGAAATTAATTTAAAAACTGATTAAATATTAATAGTTAACATAAACTTAATGATGGGCTAAAAATCTGCGGATTTCTGCGCGCACAGATTCTTTGTGGACCTACCTATATCTTCTGTGTTTAAAAATGACAGTCAGTTATTCTTTGTTTATGGAAAAAGGCATCAAATCCACTTTTTAAATCCTGGCATTCAGACTTTTCTAGCACTTTACATTTAGAGAGACTTAGACACAATCTTTTTGATAACACCTGGAAACCCTTTTTTTAATTATCTGTGAAATGCCAAGGATAACAGTTTAAAGGTATAACTCTGCAAGATCACCATATTGCCTGTACCCACTGGCCTAGAAATATATGTGTAACATTGTTAATCTATGTATAAAACTGGAGGAACTGGTGTAGTAATGGTATCAAATATTGTTTTCCCTTTTTTTGTTTTGTTTGCCTTTTTCATTTGTGTCTTTATATTAGTCTTGCTGTTTGTATTGCTCTGTGTTGCTTTAAGGTCAAATTAAACGTAATACTAAAAAAATAATAACAACAGTTAGTTGTGTTTGAATAGAGATGAAGCTTAAATCTGAAGCATAGTGTCCCTCCACGACTAAAGTTGATCAGTGTATATCAGTATCGCTCAATTATAAGCAGGTTTCTGCATCCACCATATGTCTGTTGTTTAAAAAAAATGTAATGTTGTTGACCGTCACATGCATCCATTCACAATTTTAATACACAATTTGATTTCTTCTGTAATCAAACATATCACTTCATCTTTACTTTTTTGGCCTTTGAATAGAATAGGAATAGCCTTTCAAAATCTATTTATTTATTTTTCTTCTTGTTAGTTTTTCATCTTAACGTTAGCATCAGAACATGTCAATTCATCAGACTAATGTTGTGTGCATTGCTCTAAAATTAAACTTCAGTATATAAGATGGGAGTTCTGATTATGAAATCCAGTTACTACTCAGATCCCAAAAATGCAGACTATATTATGTTTCGATGTACTTAAAATAGTTTTTTAATCAATTTGATTAGATTTGAATTGATAAATGACCTGATATAAATTCCAGTGCAGTCAAAAACAAGTAATCTAGATAGTTTCTGATTATAATTTTCATTTTGGAGTTTGTAATCAGTAACAGACTCCGCTGTGGAAAATTGTAAACCTAAAGCAGTAAAAGAAATTCTCTAAAATGTTTAACTGCCTCTTTTCAGGATCAAATGTAACTAATTAGCATAAAAGGACTTGAGAAAGTTAAGAAAAATGATAAGCAATATGCATCACTGGATATCACTGTCCGTTTTTAAACACTTGTCAAACAGTTGTCAAATATTTCCTCGTTTTCTTCCGGATTATGACTGTGCTCGGAAGGGAAGGTATTTCTGTCAGACTTGTCAGTTATGATTCCTCCTCCTCTGCATTGTCTAAACACGCCTAATAAAGAAGACACTTTTTAAAGTCTTACCTTGGATTTATTATCTGTTCATTCAAGACACAACATGCAACTTCACTCAAGCCCAAACATCTGTTTTTTTTATTTGTTTTGGAGTTCATTTATTGATGCGTCAACCAACACAATCTTGATGGTTGAAGGAACAGGAAACAGACTGCAATTGTTTAGAAACCTATTATCTTATTAGCGCAGAGTTTCATCGCTTACAAGAACAGCTTGCATGGACCGCATTGTTGGAAGTTGAAGGAGGAAGTTGGCTGAAGATTTGTCTTTTCAAAAATGTGATAAATATTATCTCTCTTATCAAAGATTGTTGGACAGTTGCCAATTACAGTATGTGAATACCAGGTTTTATTTAGGTAGTTCAGCAGAGTGACTTGATATTAGGGCTCTTTTAAGCATCGATATCGCAATGTGAGTATCTGCAATAGTCACATCGCAGGATTAGATTATTGATTAAAGATTAAAAGATATTAATAAATATTATTTTTTACAATTATTTATGCAATGATGATCATGTTATTTTACATTTGATTAGTGTTAGATGCCCCAGAAACCCATAAAGTGCTGTTTATTTATTTATTTGTTTTTTTCTTGTAATTTATGCAGATGCACTGCATAGACTGGGATGATCAAGTGTTTTTCTATCTAAATAATTGAAAGTTTTCCAAATACAAATCAAATCATCTGGTAAATTATATGCATATCGCAATATTTATTGCCGTAAAACAAAATATTGTAATTTCAGATTTTTCCAATATCGTGCAGCCCTACTTAATATTTGTTTTAAATATGAAAAAGTGTCTGCATTTGTTCTGTATTATGATGTCTGTGAGGTGCTTAAAATAAAAAGACTTTTTAAATTAATTTGTCACATGGCAGACCCATTTAAAAGTAACTTGTCCAATGAAAAGGTGACTTAAAAATGATTACTAATAAAAACAAAGAAAAACAGTTAATTGAGTTTATGCAAATATTTCTTTGCAAATATCAGATGTATAATAAATACGTTCTCATGGGCTTTTCTCATGCTTTTGGTCATGTTGTCATAGGCAGAGATTCACCTTTGATCTGTTTTTTTGTTATATATTATACAGGATTACACAATGCTGAATATGTTTTATGAAGAGCAGCAGGTGTCTGATATGACCCTTATGGACTTCTTTAGAAACCTGATGACTCTTGAATTATGGGAGACATCTTAGTCATCATCACTAGCCACATGGCAGCACTTAAAGCAGTCTGTTCATGCAGCTGTATGATTATATCCCAATTGGCACTGTTGTAATTATTTTACGTTTGTATTCACATATGTACAATCCCTTAATTATGTACCATAGTATGCCACAAAATGTTATATGAGGTAAAATAAGGTAGAAACATTCTTTTACTATTACAATTAGTGTCAGTTCCTACTGTCAACATGTTAGTTTGTGTTTAAAACATACTATCTGCATGCTAATTCATGTCAGAAACATTCATTTATTTTAATATATTAATTTAACACACTGGTGGCACTGTGGCTCAGTGGTTAGTACTGTCACCTCACAGCAAGAAGGTCGCTGATTCGAGTCCCGGCATGGTCAGTTGGCATTTCTGTGTGAAGTTTGCACGTTCTCCCCTTGTTGGCGTGGGTTTAAGCTAAATTGGCTGTAGTGTATGTGTGTGAATAAGTGTGTTTGCATGTTTCTCATTTCTGGGTTGCAGCTGGAAGGGCATCCACTGTGTAAAACATATGCTGGATATGTTGGCGGTTCATTCCTCTGTGGGGATCTCTTATGAATTAAATAAGCCGAACGAAAAATGAATGAATGAATGAATGAATTTGACACACATTAACCAAATGATAAGTGGCAAGAAAGTTGGACGCATCATACTAAAACATTTTAGGAATATTTGGGTTGGTGCTAGTAACATTTCTAGCACTGCAGTATGTTAATTCCCGTTAGAAACATGTTACCAGCTTGCTGATATATGTCATCAACATGTTAAGTTGTTAGTCCTATAGTAAAACATGTTAGAAACACAATATTTTATCATGATATCATCATTGTTGTACATTGTAGAAAAAAAAACGTTGTTGAGGGAAACATGTTAGCATACCTGTTTGTGCTGCTTAAAAAGTCTCGCTTGAAACATATTAGCAATGAGCCATCTCACATTAGTAGCATTCTACCATGTTAATTCTTGTAAACATGTTAGCAAACATGCTAATTAACGTTAGCAGCATGCCAAATAATGTTAGAAACATGCCAACATGTTAACTCATGTTAGCAACATAATACTTCACCAACCTTCTAATTGAACATTTATGCTAGCATGTTGTTAAATTTAACAATATGCTTATTTAAAATGTATGCTAAGAACATGCTAAAATGCACGTTAATCTATACAAAATCATGAACATGCTAATTTAGGCCAAAAAAAATGTTAAACATAACTTGACTTTGAATTAAACATTTAAACTTCAAGCTTTTATAAAGTTATTTAACCTTTCTGACCTGGCTTTGTCATGCCAACATCACATTTTGTCCTCAGACTTGTATGCATATTTACAAGCCGTTGAAAAGATTGTGCATTTTAGATCATTTGTGATTGGCCAGTGACCTCCTTTGTCTCCTTTTTTTAATCCATATAAAATGAATGAATAAGACCAGACAGTATTCTGCATTTGTAACTATTGTAAAGGCATATAAATGGCTTTGTGTTCTCATGGCTGTGAACGAGTTTGTAAGTGGATCTCTGTGTTTTCCTTTGACTTTCTTTTTTTTTTTTTAAATAGACCAGGCTGTGCCAGAATACTCCTGTATAAAGGTTTCATGAGAATGGTTCAGTAAATCTCAAGGCCACCTGCTTCCACCTAGTCAGAAAGACATTTTTAATTTTGATGATCATTTTGCTTACCAAATCACAGCAACTCTCTGCATTACATGCCTCATTGCACAAGAAGAATACAATGCACTGCTCCATTGTCATACAGTCCTAAAGCTTGACATAAATGTGCTGCTATTGTTTACATCAGCTTCAGATTGTGGCGTTTCTGTGGAGCTCATGTATCAGTGTCATGTTCTCTCTCTCTCTCTCAGCTTGGGCACAGGCACTGCATTGTTGTGATTTTGGCAGAGGGATGTATCTTATTCAGGAGTAGACAAGTATAAGGAATGGTCAGACCACTCGGTAACTAACCACAGAAGACTTGGTGAAACAGGACGCCTTAAATATGCTCCCAGTGGAAGTCATTCTTAGCGTTTGTCAAGAGATTTAGAGTTTTGCAGATCTGATGTGAATGTACTTTTATTTCTTTAGTTTTTTCCTTTGCCCTTTCATCTGAATGGCCTTGTGCTGTGCAAATATCTTTCCTTTGCAGTAGGCAGACCTTTGAGTACGTTTTTGCTATATGACCTTTTGAAAAAAGTTATCATCAAACGTTTTTTTGTTAGGAAATGGGCAAATATGAACCAGATGCCTTGGGTGAACAAAGTTTGGTTCAGTACACTTTTGACGTAATTGGTGATATTGATATTGATATTGATATTGACATTGACGTCATTTGAACCATCACACAATTTAAATTTTGTTAAAACAATTTGAGTTTACTAATCACAAACTTATGTACATGCAAAAGAATAAATAGGAAAAATAAAATTCAAACTCTCTATTTTATAAATGCTTCTAATTGATTCTTTAGTGAACTTTTTTTTCTTTTTTTTGGTTAAATTTCATTTGACTTTTGAATTCTTTTGATTTTGTAGTTTGTATTGGTGGTATATGCTAGACTTCTCTAGTCATTTAATTCTGTTTTTTCCCCTTACAATTGATTGCAAAATATAAAAAAAGAGAATATGAAAAATGTAAATGTTTTAACCCTTATGTACTGTTGAGGATGTTTTCGTCCACTCTGAGATGATTTTGAGTCTTAATTTTACCATAATTTTTTCTGTGTTTCAGCTAGCAGAATGATTTTTAGTGACAAATCTTATTTTGACACACGTTTTGAGAAAATGCTTAGAAATTTTTAAAGAACTCAACGATGCACTGTAGGAAAATTTACTACCCTTTTTGTTATGTTCAGGATGAAAACATCCACTAAATTAAACTGCTGTAAAAATGCATCAGATAAATATTTTTTTCGAAGTTCTTTTGCATAAATCTGTTAATCAACCTTAGTCCTGATCAAAACTACTAAATTGCTTAGAAAATTAAAGCATTTAAACTCATTAATTGCCAAATTCACACACAAAATTACTTATTTTCAATATAAAAAGTAATTGTGGATTGGATTTTTTGTTGTTGTTACATTTTTATCAATGTCTTGGACATGTGAAATAACATTGCCTTTGATGCACACTGTTTTTGAATTTTTAATTTTTTTCTCAATTTACTGTTGGTGGCTGTTTTTCCCCCATTGACTTTCATAATAACCACATTTTTTTGATTGCAAAACCATGACACCATATAATCATGCGTTTTTGGTTGTTGGTGGTTTTTCCTGTTGGGAAGAGGTAGGTATGCCTGTGCAAAAAAAAGCATAGTTTCTAAATTTTATATGGAGTAAAACAGCAAATTAAATTGTGTGTCTGTGAGAGTGTGAAAGTGACCTTTGCGCACTTACCTTGATGTGTCCGAGAAAATCAAAATATGTATCTCAGCTCTCAGAACTACATGGAGTAAATAAAAACAAAGACTGTGTATTTATGCACCATCAAAAGTGGGTATAATGGAAGTCAATGGGGCAAGACAGCCATCAACATAAATAGCCAGAGTTGTTATTAATCTTTCACATGTCCAAGACTGATAAAAGGTTAAAAAAAATCCAGTCCACAATTACTTTTTATTTTGAAAATGCGTCATTTTGTGTGTTTTTGACCAAATCAGTAACCTCGTTTGTGAACTTTCTAATTTGTAATTTTCTAAACACATCCATAGTTTTGATCAGGACTGAGGTTGATTAACAGATTTATGCAAAAGAAATTTGAAAAAAAAATATTTATCTGATGAATTTTTACAGCAGTTTAGTTTAGTGGATGTTTTCATCCCGAACATAACAAAAGGGTAGTAAATTTGAACTTTGAAGGCTTAAAATATGTAAAAAAATGTCTCTTATTATTAGATCAGTTTTATTACACTTTAACAAATCTCAAAAGAAATTGTCTTTTATATTGTTAATTGACTATGTTGTGATGCCTAAAGGATGTAGCATGTATAATTTATTTCGTTGTTTTTTTTTTTTTTTAGACCAAATAACATTCATGTCACACCATATCTGTTTTTGCCATTTACATTAAACACTGCAGACCACTAATTGAACACTACTGAGTGATTTGAGGGACAATGCGTTCTGTTCAGTGTTTAAGGCCCTGAAATAGTCACAGCAAAGTTTTTTTTTTATTCTTCGTTTAGGGCTACAGACATTGACAATAAATTAGCTGTGTTAAAAAAAAAAAAGTTAATATGTGAAGTTTGTTTTTCTCATCGTAATCCTGGCTTAATCTATGCCATTTCTGTGAAACTGAATGCAAACTAGTAGAAATGATATAGTAAAATCAGCGTAATTGTTGCTGTCTACAGTGTTTATGATCACTGATGGAAGGAACCTACCAAACTATTTTGTGTATTGTAAACATAGAGGTCTTGGCTAAAACAAGGCTAAACCTGGTCTGTCAGTATAAATCTAACAATAACATCTAAGAATAGCTCCAAACTAGACTAGTCATCAGATACGCGGATTAGACTGTGCAGTCATTCATTCATGTGTATATGGTGACTAGTCTAGTTTTGGGCTTTTCTTAGATAGCCCAAATTTAGCCTTGTTTTAGCCAAGCCATCTGTTTAGACATCTATTAGACTTATTTTAAACACAGATGTGTTAAGGCACATTTCTGACACTGTAAGCAGTAAACCAGTCATGACAGGCTGGACCTTCTGACCAATTAGAAAAACGTAAACTCTTTGTGGAATGTGGAGTTTAGAAGGGACACTACTTTCCTTTGACTAAGGGCTTACTCACACTATGCTATCCGAACCGTGCCCAGGCCCGTTTCCCGGATCGTTTGAGAAGTGTGAGTGCTCTGAATCGGGCTCAGGCACGGTACACTTATGTGGCCCTGTCACGGTTGGAAGAGGTGGGCGCGGTACGCTTACAGTGTGAGTGCAAGCGTGCTTGAGTCCGAAACTGAAAGCGAGACGTGACTTTTAACAGACTGTTTCATATGGATTAATTAATCATTCGTACTGTTCAATGAACGCAAACTGTCGTAGTTTATTAAAGACGCAAACCTCTCACTGCACGACAGCTGCGCCTTCAGCAAACTTCTTAATTCCTGCAGGACGAGGACTTTGATTGTTTATGAGTGTCAAAAGTGGCTGATCTGTTCGGCGAAATATTTGCCCTATTAGTTCCTGCTTTTTCAGGCCTCTCCACAAATGTTTGTCAAACACTTTTCTATTTACATGTTTATTTGTCGATATAAATATATATATTTTATACCTGTGAAAATGTTGAGGAAAGTTTAATAATAATGTTTGTCCGTACAATTGATATTGTTTTATGCAAAGGTTAATAAAAGTTCATATTTAATTCACTATTTATCATGGTCCAAATAAATAGTTTGAGCAAACTCTTGGAGAAGGGTATAAACGGAGGTCGGAGCAGCTCCAAGTGGGTGGGATATGAGCTCCAAGTGGGCTGTACAAACCTGGAGTTTTTATTTTTTTAAGGTCTTGTACATGACACGGAGTCCAATATTGTGCTTTATAATTGCCTACACCTATACCTCAACCCTAAACCCAACCTTACAGTAACCTGATGTGTTTTATTAACGCTTACACCTACCCCAACCCTCAACTCAACCTCACAGTAACCTGATGTGTTTTATTAACGTCTACACCTACCCCAACCCTCAACTCAACCTCACAGTAACCTGATGTGTTTTATTAACGTCTACACCTACCCCAACCCTCAACTCAACCTCACAGTAACCTGATTTGTTTTATTAATGTCTACTCCACCTACATTACCTAAACCGAGCCCACCTGTAGCGCAAGTTCCTCCCACTTGGAGGTCACCCAACTTACTTGCGGTGTAATTCCTCCCACTTGGAGCAATACCTACTTGAACTCTTGACTCTTGAACTCTTGAGTTTTCCCAAGGTGGATTGGTTTTTATTGGGTTTTCTCACCATGGTAACTTGGGCTACACAGGTAACCAGCTCCAAAGCTGGTTTTATTCTGGGTTAATCCCAATAAACTCAAACTTGACCAATTAGCTGTGAGAAAAGTAACATGCCTGTCCCTGTGCTTCTCTTCTTGCTCTAAATTAAAGCCTTTTTGTCATTTGTTGCTAATAATTCCTTCATATTATATGAAACATGCTGTGGGACTTTGCAGAGAGCAAATGTTTACATGCACTGATAGAATTTTATAATTGGAGACTGCAATTAAAATGGCTGAGCCCCAGATGAGTTGCCCGACTACTCTACAAGGAAGCTGATTGAGCCACACCCCTTGTCACACCTGTTTGGTTAGATAATGACTCCCTCCTTATCTGGCCACCATTCAGTATCGTCCAAAAGAATAAAAGCAGGTTAGGCAAGTAATGCTGTGGTCACTAGAGTTTGAGCATGCAAAATTCTGTCGCACAGCTCTAAGAAAAGAGGCCCGGTTTAAACAAGATGATTAGACATAGGGCTTGGTGATTTAATCGAAGCGTAATCGAAATCGACATTCAGAATCTATAGTTGATCAATTTTCCAGGACCATTTTTTAAATTACTTTCCCTACGTGTCACATAACCCCGTTCTGTTAAAGCAGGGGTGTCCAAACTCGGTCCTGGAAGGCTGGCGTCTTGCATAGTTTAGCTCCAACTTCCTCCAACACACCTGCCTGAAGCTTTCTAGTATACCTAGAAAGAGCTTGATTAGCTGGTTCAGTTGTGTTTAAGTGGGGTTGGAAAGACACCGGCCCTCCAGGACCAAGTTTGTGCAGCCTTGTGTTAAAGGCTGTGGCTGATTTATTCTTCTACGGCCACTTTGCAACCAAATCTGATCTCTGGTCAAGTAGGACGATGGATCCATTCTTGTGCTTTACTTTGTACTACATTGACGATGATTGAAAGCTGTGCTAAGATGCCTTGAAACGGCATATTTACAGCATTATTACTGAAGATACAAGAAATGCACTGTTTAAAATATTATTTACAGGATATTTTGGCCAGACTGCTCTTACCATGAAACATATTTTGTTTGAATGTGGGAGTTTGAATACAATTAGACCATTTTTATGAGGAGAGTACTTTGCACATTTTTAAAAAGGTACCACCAGGAAGAATGTTAAATTATTTATCAAAAATTGAACTGAAAAATCATATTTAACTTTGAATATATTTTTGTGTGAATTTTATTTATTTATATTTAATATATTTGTCTAAGTAACTTTTTATTGTAATACGAATTAGTTTTTATCATGTAATATATTTATGGATATCCATTTTGCCATGAAATAGCCATAAGTTGCTGATGTGACGATAAATAAATACAGGATATTTAGAGAACAAATGCCAAATTCCTCCTTCAGAGATGAGACCCCTTATTAGCGTTTACATTTTAAATAAATGGCAAGAGGAGTGGGATGCATTTAGAAAATAATAAATTGTATGGAATCCAACCTGAAATCTCAAACAGAATTTTAAGATCTTTTAAGACTAGTTTTGATCAAGTGATTTTTACCAGATGTCGTATTGGAGATACAAGATTAAAGATGAAGACCCCACTCAATGTTTGTTCTGCACGACTCCCCTTACTTTAAAACATAATTTACTGGACTGTCCTGCTTTTAATGATTCCAGAAGACATTTTTTATGAAATGAACTGTCTTAAGGACATTTTTAACAAAGTGACAACAGGAAAAATTTTAGAATTCGTATCATGTATTAATACTAAAAATCTTATTTAATTTATGTATTCATTTGTTTGTTGTTTGTAATTATATATGTATTATTGAAATGTTCTTGCCATGAAAATAGCCTTGGTTGCTGACATGGCGTTAAATAAAAAATACATTACATTACAGGATATTTTGATCTTCGATTGGTGTGACGCAATCACATGATGAGATTTCGCAGGTCAGAGTTCACTAACCTTGAACTTTGCAACGCAGTGAACTGTGAAACTTGTTGCACAAGCTTGCGTTTCCGGTCTGTCAAATTTGCATGCGTATGAATGGAGCTCTATGGGGTGAAAAAGTGTAGTGTGACCGTCACTTTAGCCATTTTACTTTGCTTGATTATTCAGAACACGAATCAACAGATCAATCACACTTTCATTGGATTTAAACCTTTACATAAAGTTTTCCATAAATCTCCTTTTATAGTCTGCTCTGCTCTGTTCCGCCTTTGTCCCCCGAGGCCTCGTCGTCCCTCTGATCCTTCAGTGATTCCCACTGAGTTTAATCAGTTCTGCTGTTGTTTTAGGTGTTCAGTTTTGGCCTTTTGAAGCTCTGTCCACAGGCAACATGATCGCAATATGATATTGTGTTTTGTTCTTTTTGGCCCTCTGGGCACTTCACCTTGCTCATGTTATCCCGTATGTGGATACGCTTGAAATACAGCAATTTCTAAAAGACAGCCTTGAGTATCTCCTCACGTAGCAGAACTGTTTTCTCCCTGTCCGAGTGAATCGTTTATTTGTTTGTCTGCTCATTTTTGCAGCACTCATTTGTATCATACCTGGCTTGTCGTCTCCCTGACCTCACTTTCTCCTCAGTTAGACTTTTGTTATCTCCCTATGAGCAGTAGCTCGGCTCCTGTGTGAACTCTGCTAATGACTGGGGGCTCTTTAGACATGCAGATAACACTAGTAGATATCAGTACAGCAGTCTGGTGTAAGCTGCTTCCTATAACACTTCTGTATTTTGCTGTGTCTCTCTGTAGATGCTGCTGCAGGTGGGAGGACGGCACTCTGCCCTGGGGCTGCTGGCCATCAGGAGGGTGTGGAGTTTGACCCGCTGTGCCCACACCGCACCCCAGACCCTCGAGTATAAACCCATCAAAAAGGTCATGGTGGCCAACAGAGGTGAGTCAGTGTATGCAGTACAGGAAAGCAAATTTTTGCAGTGCTGGTCATTGGCAAGATTGTTTAAAACAGCTGATGATCATGGACCATTATATCCTGTCATTTAAAGGCAGGAAAATTCATTAAATTCATGTTGCGTGTCTGTTTTATGCACTGAAAAATACTTTTTGGTGTGGTAAAATCAATATACTGAATATCAATTTACAAAAAATTTACTGTCATAAATTTTTTAATTGTAATATTAGATGTTAAGGATAACTAGAATTTCCTAAGTGAACTAATAATAGTAATAATAATAATAAATACAATAAGTGGACAGAGTATTGAGTGGAAAGAGTTGAATATTATTGATTTACATTTATTCTTTACTTTTAATCTTCTAATTGTTGTAAACCTAGTAATATTAAGTACATTTTAATAGTATAATATTAATAATGGATGTGTAGTAATGGATGTGTAGTTCTCGGAATGCTTTATGTGGGATTGAATAAAGAGGTATTAACACTTTGCATTAACACTTAACTTCTGCATTAACACTGCTTTAAGCTCAAAATGAGCATATTCTGTATTGATTAATAAAAATTGGAACTGTATTTTGAGATGAAACATTAGACATATTTTGAAGACTACAAAAATGTATCTTGCATCTTTCAAAAGGGTTAAAATGGGGCCCCTTTAACTTGGGTGAATGTGATGACGAAATTGCAGTTTGTGAGCTGCTCTTCAATGTTGCTATTTGATGAAGTGGAGATTTCATGTTTGGTAACACAAAAATAGGCGATGTGGTGGCGCAGTGGGTAGCACAATCACCTTACAGCAAGAAGGTCGCTGGTTCGAGCCTCGGCTTGGTCAGTTGGCATTTCTGTGTGGAGTTTGCATGTTCTCCACGCATTTGCGTGGGTTTCCTCTGGGTGCTTCGGTTTCCTCCACAAGTCCAAAGACATGCGGTATAGGTGAATTGGGTAAGCTTGTCTGTAGCGTATGTGTGTGAATGAGAGTATATGGGTGTTTCCCAGTGATGGGTTATGGGTGGAAGGGCATCTGCTGTGTAAAACATATGTTGGATAAGTTGGTGGTTCATTCTGCTGTGGCAACCCCAGATTAATAAAGGGACTAAGCCGAAAAGAAAAAAAATGAATGAACATAAAAATAAATAGTTTTATTATATCTGTACGTAAAATGAAAGATTTCTGACTATTCACATAGTTTTGCTTTGCTGTTTGTGGCCTTCAGATTTAAAGGATTGTTCAGAGTAGCGTTAAAATGAGTGTTTTCATTCAGATAATTAACTGTCCAGCATGTAGAGTAAATGCCTCTCACTTGGAAAACAAATGGTTATTTTTATAACGAATTACATTTTCAGATTTTGCTGTTAATTTGTAGTTTATGCATCACTAAATAATTGCATAACAGTGTATATAATTGTCATGTGACTGTCAATTTTTATTGGTACAATAATTGTGGAATCTTTTATCATGGTGTATTGTATTATAGCAATATTTTAATAAACTAGTAAAAATGTATTAATTGAAATAACTCATAAAAAATGCACAAACTTCAGTGTTGTCCTCTTAATAACAAGTTTAATGGTTTACAGATATATTAATTTAGATTTAAATAATATTAATATTTATTTAATTTTACTTGTATTAACATTTTTCTCAATTAGATGTTGAAGTGTTATCTAAAAATAATTATTTATTTTTTATTATAATTTTTTTAGGGGTTTTCACATTTATAAGGATAGGACAGTGGAGATTTTACAGACAGGAAAGTGTGGGAAGCAGAGATAGGGGAAGGATCGGCAAAGGACCTCGAGCCGGGAATCGAACTCTGGTCGCCGTGAGCACCTTGGTGCTATGTGTCGACGCACTAACCACTAGGCTATTGGAACCAACATAAAATTATTATTTTTTAAATATCTGAATATTTAATGTTTTTAAGGGTGCTTTCACACCTGTGGATCGATTCTTTTGTTCTAGAACAAATAAAATTGTTACAGTGTTGCACTTTGTTCTTGGTGCGGTTCACTTTCACACGACAAAGTTTCTAAATGGACCAAAATAGCTAAAACAAATCACATGCGAGTAAACTTTTCTCACATTGGTCATAGTTTCACGGTTTATTTTGCAGAGTCTTGCTCGCTGTCATGCGACCTCATTTTAATTTATGACGATAAGCAATAAGACATTATAAGCGAAAAGCTGCACTTTAATTTTTAATGGTGACAGCCAAAGACATCGTCACCAAGTACAAATCAGAGGTAAGACTTTCTTATACAGAGCCGTTGGCTAGAATTAAGCATTATAGGCTTTACATTATAGAGAGAAATAACAGATGAACCGAGACTGCAGTTCGGTCAATTTTCCTAATAAATAAACAGCTCTCTTTAATAGTTTAGCATGCTTTCCCTCTCGTATTTGACATGAAATGTACTCATAATTCTCTCTTCATATAGCCGTATATATGCCTATTACATATCCAGAATACACTGTGATATAGACTGGTTCAGATTGTATTGCTTTGACACTACAATCGATCCGCTCCAGAGGTAGTTTCAATTGAGCCGAGACCACCTCATTCAGGCGATCTCAGACCGATTGTTTTGGGGCGGATCTGAGCGCAATTGCTGGATTCACATATGCAAACTATCAGGGAAACGCACCAGGTTCTGAAACAAAAGTCTAGGTGTGAAAGCACACTAAGTGTCCACATGAACAGTTAATGTTTTGTTTAATATCAGCACAGGTCCAATATATATTATTTGGTGCAGAAATAATAAAGAGAGTGCAGTATTGCTATTCTGAATGTAATAATTCTCTCTGTTCTTACTTTGGTATGAAAGCACACCGCTTGAATGCACTGTGTACTCATGACTGGCTTGTCTTCATTGCGTTTTAGGTGAGATTGCCATCCGGGTGTTTCGGGCATGCACAGAGCTGGGCATCCGCACAGTGGCCGTCTACTCTGAGCAGGACACGGGACAGATGCACAGACAGAAAGCAGACGAAGCTTATCTCATCGGGAAGGGGCTGCCACCTGTAGCGGCTTACCTTCATATACCAGACATCATCAAAGTGGCCAAGGTCAGACGCTGCATCCTCACTACAGTAGATTCTCTGTTAATCTCTTTTACAGTAGTTCACATTTTTGCTTGCCCTGTCACCTACCTTAAGCAAAAATAGGTTTTTCATAGGTTTTTGGCCCGCGGACTAAAATTGGCCCATTGTTACCTTTGATGTGGCCCACCATCCCATCTGAGAAGAGAGTGAGAAAGATGAAGATGGTTGGGGCGAATGCCTTTAAAAGAGATTGTCATTTCTAATTTGACGTAACCTTTTTTTCTTTGTTTGTTTTATTGCTGAGCTACAAAAAAATGAAATTAAAGGTTTCAATTGAATATTGTAAATGAATCAGATTTTTAAAAATGTGAATAATGTCTCGACGGATAGAGGTCTATGCAGAAGACATCGGTGAGCAAATCAAGGCAAAAACTAGTGTAACTCCATTTTGCCATAAATGAGATTGTTTTTGTTTTTATTATAATAAGTTCATTATAAAATGTAAAAAAAGAATACTGTATTAGTTAATATAAAGCTATGTTTTTTAGCTATTTTTAAATATTATTAAATAAATTAGAAAATTACCCATTGCAACTACCTTCGGCCCACTAGCCTCAGTCAAGTTTGATTTTCGGCCCTTCATAAGAAAGTTTGTGCACTCCTGCTTTAGAAGATTGCCTTTAGGAAGGCAAGATATACATTTAGACACATAATATTAAATTTATAAGTTACAATTTGAGAAAAATCCGGGCAAATTGGTGAAGTATACTCAATTCATTTACGCCAAATTAGAAAAAAGTATTCGGTCTGTGTTCTTAATGAAAAATAAAAGTTTTTTCATATAGAGTGTGTACTGTATCAGTCCATTCTTGAACTCTAGGTGACTCTAATTTTAATCATTTTTTTTGTAATTATTTTTTACTAGCTGACAGAAGAATAAATAACAGTTGCTTGTCTTTATTAATCCATCCATTTAAATTTTAGCCTTTTTAGCAAAAAAAATTATATATTTACATTTTTCTAAATTTTGATGAACTTATAATGCTTCATTTACGATTGTCGGTATGCATTTTTAATTTAAAATTTGTACATTTACTCTACTGATTATTATAATTATTGTTTGTTTTTGTTTTTTAGTTGTTTTTTTTTAAGTAATTTTATTGAATTAATTGTGCAGATTCACAGTGACATGATGATGGGGAATTTTTATTCTTACAGTTTTTAAAAAAATGTTTATGAACAGTTAATTATTTGAAGATTATTTTAAAATTAATTAAATCTATTTTAAGATATTATTATGCAGATTTACACAATGTTAAAAAAGTATATATAATATTTTGCTAATATTAAAAATTCTAATTTTGCATTGTTTAAAAAATATTTATTATGCAGTTTTCATACTGACATGGTAGTGGTCATTTTTATTTTTCAAACGAAGTTAAGTAAATGTACAGACACCAAGTTTTTAAAGAGTTTATGTATTATTTAACTTTTTTTTTTTTTCTTAAAATATTTATTATTCTTATGCAGTTCACACACTGGCATGATAAAGAACTGTTTTCCCCATCCAGTATTTATTTGTCACATGCTTTTAACATCTGTAGCTTTTGTTGAAAGTGTTTTTACGGGGTTGCAGCAGATTAGGATCTTGTGACCTGAAAAATACACACACAGTCTGCTGTGATTGGACAGTTCGAGTACAAACAGGCCCGCAAAAAGCAGTAATTGCACATAATTATGCCTTCTGACAAAAGGGTTCAGAGTCTGCAAGAAAAGACTGTAGTTTAGCTGTAAAATCAGGCTCAACAGGCAGCCGGTTTCCCACATCTCATTTTCTTATTAAATACCTTAATCAACAATCTACACACCGTCAATCAGTCTATGGCTTATTCGGTAAACAAATCAATAGCCTTAACAGCTTGTCACTACACCTAATGCTTGCCCTAGAAAATGGCCCATGTTGCTTTTAAGCATGTGAAACATTCCTGACATCTTGTCATAGCATGAACTGCACCAGTTAAACTCAGCCATTAATTCCCATGATCTATTGCTTTTTTTTTAAATTAACACAAATTATCAAACATAAAATTTAATCAAGCACTGTTTACTTTAGTAGCACATTGCCACAGACAATCATCCTAACTGAAAGACGGATATTTTTACTGTAAGTGAAAACATGAGTCTGCATGAGTCCCATAGGATCTAATGAAGACTACAACTCTCATGATTCCAAACTTTGTCACAGTGTCAACAAAATATGCTTTTGTTTGTTGTGAATACAAGCCCTCTAGAGGCAGAATGGCAGAAATGTTTGTCAAGTTATCAGTCATTGAATTATGTTTACAAAAACAGTGCTGTTTAATAAAACTAAATCCATTTTAAGATTCTGTAAAAAATTTTTGGTTAAACCAAACCAGAAATTGAGGGTGTATGACATCATTAGCATGGTGACAGGAGACATGGTCTGTTCACTAGTTAAAATTGCTTATTTCTCTGGATATGAACATTCTTCAAAACACTTTATATAATGCAAGTGCAGAAGTCAGCAAAATATTTATCGCTGTTTTAGTTTGTTTGTGGATATTTCGAGTACCAAAAAATTGTGAAAAAATATTGTGCCTTTTAATGAAAAAGTGTAGTTTCTAATACGCAATGTGTCAATATTGCCATATCAGATGTAACACACTGATCACTGGTGGATGTTTACATCTCTGATAGCATGTTATTTTGTTACTGAAAGTGTGTTAATTTCTTCCTAAATGAGCATAAATATTGCGCATATAAAGAATATTCTGGAGAATGTTTACTCATGTTGTGGTATTTATTAGCCTGACATGGATACATTGTTGACTGCTGTGAATAACCTTGTATAAAAGCTAGACGTGTAAATGCAGATGAATCTTATTTTTAATAACCTCATCATTGTGAGTAATAAATGAAAGCTTGTAGTAAAGCAGTCACTTTAGTATTGGCATTTTTATTGTGAATGGTGCAGCTAAATGGTTATATTTTTCTATCTGTGGTTGGCAGGCGAATGATGTGGATGCAATTCACCCTGGCTATGGCTTTCTGTCAGAACGAGCAGATTTTGCCCAAGCATGTGTGGATGCTGGTGTGCGTTTCATCGGTCCTACCCCAGATGTGGTGCGCAAGATGGGGGATAAAGTTCAGGCCCGATCCATTGCCATCAGTGCCGGTACAGTATTTCATCATTCTCTTTTTGTTGTTTTATATAATCTGTTGTGTCACTGAAGATGTTATGGCAGTGTCATTATGTCATGAGTTATGTTGGTGTCATTATTAATATTATTTTTATTATTATATTATTTTTATATTATTTTTCGCAACTTTCTTGAAGTTTTTTTGCACAAGGATTAAAAAAGGTTATAAGCTATGAACCAAAGAACCACTTATCTGGAGGAGCACACATAAATGTATTTTTGATTTGAAAACTCAGATATAAAATGGTATAATGGGTCTTTTATTATGTTTTCAAACGATTCTTATTCTTAATAATAAATAAACTACATTTTTGACGTTTTAGGTGTAAAATCATCCAAGTCATCATGAATATTTTTTGTAGGAAAAACAAAAAGAAACCGAACGCATACAAAAACATTCAGAGTACAGTTGCACCTCTTGGTATTGTCTATCTGGCAACCTGCATGTGTATCAAGTCGGAGGACAGGGGATGGCCAGGGAAAAAAAAACAATAAATTATGTCCAATAATTTGAACTACAATACAATCCTACATGCACCTTATTTTTTTTTTATAGCTATCTGTAACACACACACTAAATTTAACATCATATACAGTAGGAAATGTCTTTAATCAGGAATTCTAGGTGCTAATTATAAAATCTTTTTTGTAAAAAAAAAATGGTAAATTAACTAATGACGTTATCATAAAAGGAAAAATTGTTAAATTTTGTATGCGCAAGTAAAATATGGAGAATCTTTATATACTTGTAAACATTTTCTGTAATTGTGTATATTCTCCCAATAAATAAAATAAATTAACTAAAGGCTTCAGGAAATGCACATATAAATATTATTAACAACCTTAAAGCTCTCAGTATATCTGTCTTTAACCATTTACAAGTTTCTAAAACCGTAATCTCATGTGGAGAAAATTAATGACATTTATTTTAACTTCCAAAAAAACAATTGTTGCACCCCATTTAAAGCGGAAGTGTGTTACAAATCATGTTGTAAAATTGACATGTACATGGCACATGATTGAGGAGTTGGACTTGTAATCGAAAGGTTGCAGGTTTAATTCCTGGGCGTCAAACTATGCTGTGGAAGTACTATGACAATTTTTCTGTTCATCCTGCAGGAGTGCCAGTGGTTCCAGGCACAGATGCTCCCATCTCCTGTTTGCAGGAAGCTCAAGAGTTCTCCAACAGCTACGGCTTCCCCATCATCTTCAAGGCTGCGTACGGTGGTGGGGGACGAGGAATGAGGGTGGTCCGGGAATATGAGGTACTGCGTCTCAGATTAAAATTATTAGTGGGGGTTTACATTCTTGTTCAATCTCTGTTGAGCTTTGATAATGGGGGGCTTTTAAATGAGTGCAAAAGTGATCACCTGTTTGCCCTTTAGATTTGTTTGCTGTTCAGTTACTGGTGCTATATGAATTAGTGTATTGGGTATTTGCACTGTGTGACCCGGTCACTGTGTGTGTGTGTGTGTGTGCGTGTGTGCGCGTGTGATCAGGAACTAGAAGAGAACTATCAGCGGGCGTACTCTGAAGCCCTAGCAGCCTTTGGCAATGGAGCTCTGTTTGTGGAGAAGTTTATTGAGAAACCCAGACACATCGAGGTGCAGATCCTGGGTAAGTGAGGTTGTTATTGGTGTGTGTGTTTTTTTCCCTAGTGAAAAAAGTTAGTGTTGACATATTAAAAAAATAAAGAAAGAGGAAAAACCCCCCCGAAATATGCAGTCTGGGATAATTTACTCAACCTTCAGTCAGTTTAAAACTGTCTATTGGAATACAAAAGTTAAGCTTTAAGAGTTTTTTTTTATGCATTTACAGCCCAAAGTGTTTAATCTTCAACAAAAATGCACTATAAACTCAGTTTTCATCTGGTAGTAACATAAGCTTTCAGTCATCTGACCACAAGTGCTCAGCTGAGCCGAATGACTGTTTTCACTGGTATTTCCATGCATTCAAATACGTCACATGTGTTTGGATTTTGTTGAGACATGCCCGTAGCCAATGGGGGTTCGGGTGGTTCGAACGACCCACTCCCCCATGACCAAAAGGTCCACAATTTGTAATTTTAAATATTTTATGTAATTTTGAAAAATTCTTTTAGAATAAAGTATCATTTTAAATAACTATGGCCAGTAATTCGAATCCCATGGAGCCTCAAAGCCACAATAATATGACGCGAGTCACGTGACTTAAGCCTCAGAGCGGTAACATTTTAATCTTTGATGCGACATCCATACTGGGCAACGCTATGGGCCAAAAAGAGCAAGAGAGGCGAAAGAGAAAGCAGGCAGCAGCGCCATTGTCGCAAAATATTGAACAAATGTTCAAAAAGACTGCTAAACAGGGTAAGGCTAACATTACTTCCGAACAGATGAGAATGGCTGTTTCTCAATTCCAAGAACACAGAGAACGGACTTGCGTTCTTGTGGAGACTGGTCTTGCCAGGTCACCTGGAAGAACAATTTCGGGAGACAGTGACAACAGAGAACGTGTCCTGTGAGAAATGAGATGCTGCGTTCTTCCTGATGGTCACATGACCTTCACATGTTTTTAATGGTAAATTATTTAAACATTACAGCATTCATACAACAATTTATTGTTTTTCCCCTTTTCATATTATATACTATGCATAAAGACCTTTATATTTATACTTTATACTTAATATTATAACGTTTAAATAAAACAGATTTTTATAGGAATTTCAGCAAATAAACACCCTTAATATGTTTATTCCTTTAGGTTTTTCATGGTAATGCTTACATTCACAGTCTCATTTAGGGAAACTCCTGAGATAAATAAGCGATATCTCTAAACTTTAATAATAAATTATGTAAAATGCTGCGCTTCCCACCTCCAGTCGCAATGACTTCTGGGACTTCTACAGCAAGTTCGGTGCTCAAGTCTGCATTGATGTGTCCTCAATATCAAGAACATATCCAGGAATTTTCACGCATCCTCCGTTCTTGCGATCATGAGTTTTGGAACTGAACTTTGGCAGTTGATGATGACGCTACACAAGAACACAAGGACACAAGATTGTTGGAGAACACATATTGAGAAACAGCCAATCTGTCCCTACCATGAGGTTCTAGGCTAACTGGCCGCATTAGCTAGGACGTCCTATATATTGGGTATTACTGATTTGTCTCGTACATGACCTCCCTTTCCCTATTTTTTACATTAAATAATTTGAATATCAAGCCGAGTCCTCAACAGTCAGCTGTCACTTCACAGCATAAGGCGCTAATCCCGTCACGTCTGTGTTTTTGTGGCTGTTTACACTGGTCACTTCATTCGTTTTATTCTGATTGGATATAAATCCAGTCGCTCAAATCACTTCAGAAGGTGGTCTGGGATGCATTCCAGTTGAAACTAGACAGGTCGAATAATTTTTTTAGACAAAATAATTTTAAATAAAATAAATTATGACCTGGAGAAAATCTGACCTTCGCCTGTTTAGAGAAACACCTGTAGGTGTGCTTTTACAGCCAAACGCACGTAACGTGCAAAATTATATTAAAACCTATTTACTACAAGCATAAAACGTGTGTTAATGAACAAATAGCCTAACTAAGAATTTTGCATGCCATAAATCTTTGTATAATAATATCTGTTTGAATATAAATCACCTATTAAATATTCAAGCATGTGGTGCTGTGATGAACAACCACTAATACAATCTGAATGTATTTAAAAAGCACTCTAAAGGTTAAAATAATTATCAATATTGTGCATGTTAATTATCACAACATATTGCATTATAAAATATCGCTATATGTCTACCTCTACAGGAAGTCCCCATAAAAATTAAAAAACCTGTAGTGTGTGTTTGGACTGACAAAATTTGCACACGATCTTAATTGACAAAACAGTCATTATTTTTGTTACTGCAAAAAGGATGCTCATGATTCCAGAAGACGGCACAAAATATTTCATTAAATGTCACCAAAATGCTTTATTTAAAATTCTTAAATACAAAATGTGGGTAAAAAATGTAAGAAAAGGTCCACTTTTAGAGAAAAAGAACCCCCCCCCCCCCCCTCCTTTCACTAGACTGGCTACGGGTCTGTGAGACAATTACTTTTTATTTCAATTTGTTTTGAATAATAGAAAAAAAATGTATATAATCACACCACTACATGTGTGCAAGATATTTTGAATCTACCAGAAAAAATTTGTCAAATGCATGATTTAAAGTTCTTCATCACCTATTTTAATGGTATCATATTTGAGTTTAGATGAAGCTCAGTGAAATTAAGATGTTTACATTTTTAAGGTTTTTCAGACTGAGCTATTTGATAAATTTGATGTTTTAAACAAAATATATGCAAAATAAGCAGTGCGGGGTGTCCTGGGGATAAGGATTGAGAACCGCTGAGATAAATGCATTAATGTTATCATTATCAGCCTGGTTAAACCTTTTTATTGGCTGATAAATCAAAGATTATTTAGACTGGTAGATCTACTTCACATTCGTTCCTTTTGATTCAGATTTTTAGTATCAGCCGCAGTCAAAATTTTCATATCAGTACACCTCTTGTGGTTAAGTTTTAAAGAACTCAATATATAAGATTGCCATCAAAATATCCCAAAACAACTAAAACAGTATTATACATTTTGCTGCCTTATGTACCTTTATGTACATTATCCTAAATGTTTTGAAGTATCAAGTACAGATAAATTTGTGATTATTATTATTTTTTAACTAGTTACAGGGATTGCCATGCTATAACTGAGTTATAATGGAACCCTAAAATATAATTAGTATGATAAAACAGTGGTGTTTCTTCCAATCATGACCATGACCCAAATAACCAAAAGGGCATGATTACGGCATGATAAAAGCTTTATTACTTTTGTACCCTATCACACATCTCCAGGGATCATTCGGTCATGGAAAACCTGGAAAAGTCATGGAATTTTGACATGGAATTTTCCAGGCCTGGAAAAACAGAAAAACCCACAAGGTTTTAAAAAAAGTCATGGAAATTACGTTTACATTTGGTCATTTAGCAGACGTTTTTGTCCAAAGTGACCTAAGCTGCATTCACACTAGAGCTTATGCTTGCAAAATTCAGTCGTATGGCACTGCGAAAAGGGGCTGGGTTAAACAATTCACAATTCAAAAATCTTATTTTAATTTATCTTCTACTGGTCTCACGCAATCACCTGATTTGATTTCGCAGGTAAGAATGCACCAAGCTTGAACTTTCAAATGCAGTGAAATGCGAAACTTGTCGCATGTATTGAGTTTCTGGTCTGCCGCAATCGCATGCCTATGAATAGAAGTATATGGAGCAAAAAGTGCAGTGTGATCGCGACTTTTTAATAGAAATAGTATGACCTACTATTACAAGTTTAACAAACTATTACGATCATCTATAATTAATTTGACAAATATCTGTATATTGGAATGGAGGTTAGTAGTTTTTACTTTTTCTTTTCTTAGCCAAAAACATGCTCTCACATTATTAGTGCTGTGTAAGCATCATCTATTTTACATGGAAATAAAAATAAATTAAAACTATTGCGTGTTTTATGATCTGCTGTAATAAATTTAAACGTTTCTTATGATTTACCATGTATATGTAGACGTTACATGAAACATTAGGTCATGAAAATTTACTTGAGTCCTGGAAAAGTCATGGAATTTTTAAAAAATGTGTATGAACCCTGCTTCTAATTTAATGAAAACAACAGCTCCCATGATTCCAAACTCAGTCACAGCATCATCAAAATATGCCTGTTTGTTATGAATATGAAAAATTAGAAAATTACATGCTGTGCCTTTAAATCTAGTCTTCAATAATTGTTTGTTCTAGTCTAGAACATCTTGGACTTCGATAAAAATGTTACATTAAAATGTGTTCCATAAATAAAAAGTCGCAACAAGGAAGCAGTCACCGATGACAGGATTTTTAAAACTTTATAACTCTTCCCAGACCTTGATGACTAAGCAGCTTTTTTAAACCTGTAACCTCAAATTCGATTGTTGCCTGAAATAAATGCATTGTCTGGAGGGGTAATTAACACACATTTGGATATTTGCATACACCACCCTTATTCTCACCAGCGAACAGTGCAGCGCTCTGTTGCCTGCTAATTTGCAGTGTTTATTGATCAGTTATACGATTGTTCGTTGTTATATTTTGGAGAAATGCTAGCAGATGGCTTTGTTTACAGTACCAGATGGGTTTAAGGCTTCCGTGTAATGCTCAATGAGTTGATCGGCCCATTGTGTGCAGGAGATAAATATGGCAATGTCATTCACTTGTACGAGAGGGACTGCTCCATCCAAAGAAGACACCAGAAGGTGGTGGAGATCGCACCGGCCACACAGCTGGACCAGCACCTCAGAGACAGACTCACTGCTGACTCGGTCAACCTCGCTCGACAGGTACAAGACAACACCTCTGACAGATGGCAGGATAGCCTTTATCCCAAACTGTTGGGATTTGCAAATAGATGTCGTTTTTTTGCTAAAGATTATGGATAGTAAAGAATGGATTGGTGAATTATTGCTCACATACTTCGTATTGAACTGCCCCTATTAGATACCTGTCAATCCTCTCATATTTCCCAGGTTTTTTTTTATCTTATCATTCTATCCCAATGTTAACCCACTTAAGCATTTTCACGTATTTTTAATCTTTCTATGAAAGGCAACACGGACAATCTTAAATGTGGTATAATTGTAAAAAGCTGTTCAAGAGAATTAGGTTATGCTTTCATTTAATTTTGACTTTAAAGCACTTTTTAAAAATAAAATAAAAACAGCCACATTCCCTTCCTTTCTATTAAAATGCATCATCGCTCTTCTGTAGGATGCGCTCCAGAATGGTAATGAGGCATTGAGTAGGTTTACATGGACACCAATAATGCGATTTTTAATTATTAAGACAATACTCTGATTAGGATGTCTACCAGCAATTTTTGATTAATTTAATCCGATTAAGGTCATAAACGAACGAAACAGAAATCGGATTAAGATGTGGAGTATGCCGATTTTAGTCGCATGATTGAAGTGCAATGCAGTACAGACATGCAAGCACATTAATCAAACTATTACCGTCGTGTAGGAATTTCGCCGCATTTTGCGACAGGATAGTCTATATACACAAGGCTGTTTGACACTATTCTCTGCACCTACCGGGTCAGTAAAGGACCACAGACACCTGCATCGCGAAATGTGGAGGTTTTTTCCCCATACGGCGTTGTTTAAATTCCATTAAAACAACACTCTTCCAGCAGTTCATACTCTCATCCAATATCTCGTTTGTCACGGGGGGGCATGCATGAAATGTTCCTGAATGAAAGTGCCAAACTGCAGTTAAAGTCGACAAATTAAGAATGAAAGTCCTGAAATTACATGAAACTTCTGAAAAACATTCAAAAAGCAACTCATGTAAATATTTTAATCATATTATTGTCTTATTTAGATTAAGACAAATAATTTGATTACTGATGTCCATGTAAACGTAGTCAATGTTCTTCAAATGGCTTCTGTTCATACGATTTGAAAAGAATGCACAATAATAATAATAATAATAATAATAATAATAATAATAATAATAATAATAATAATAATAATAATATGTAAGCATGTGTGTGTCTTGGTGTGTTTTATTTAAAACACAACTATTTTTCTCATAAATGAGCATAAACAGTTATGAAAATAATCGAAAGCTTTCGTTATAGATCTTCTTAAATTGGCACCTCCTGTTATTTAATGTTAGTAAAACTTAAGATATAGAAACTTTAATCAATGTTTAAGTTATACAGTGAATCAAAAGTGGATGATGTTTTTTAATAACTTGATTTGATTTTTTTTTTATATTAGGCAAAGTATTATAATAGGTTTAACCTTTTATTTTATTGCAACTTTATTCTAATGTATGCTATGCATTTTATTGTTAGTAATCTTCACTCCCCAATAAACAACCTTCCGCTTATTTATAATTAAACTCTTCTGAAATTTCCAACTTCAGAGAGATTTCGGATTATTTTGGGAGTGGTTGTAGGTCTTATGGCGGTTTATCTCATGTTTCTTCATCCCAATGTTGACCGGTATGCCATATCATGCTTTTTGAGATGTTGCCTTTCATGTAATGTGTAATTTAACTGTGTTTATGAACATAAAAGGTCTGCGAAGTTTTAAAGATCAAAGTGCACGATAAATTGAGTTATTTTCCCCCATTCTTGACTACCTGAAATGAATCCTTAGTAATTTGATGTCCCTTTTCCACTATGCGGTATGGTTCGTTACAGTGCGCATTTATGATCATTTCCACTGTCAAATGTACCAAAATAGTGAATCGTACAGTACAACTTATTGGCACCCTTTCCAAATGCTCTATAGCAACAGTAAATTGGTTATTGGAAATTATTTACTAAATCAAATCTGCTCTCTCGTATTGGATGCATTTAATTCAGTTGATTTAACCTTTTTTTTTTTAAAGCTCTTAACAAATGTTCAGTTGAAATTCTTGGTATTCTGGTGCAATAACATGTTACAATTTTACAATTTGTACTGTACATTTGATGAAATATGCAGGATAAGCTTATTTTAAAGCATTTAAAAATTGTACTGACCCCAAATGTTTGACTGGTAATGTATTTATTTATTTATTTATTTATGTATTTATTTATTTATTTTTGTAATTCAGATTTTTAATTTCTACTATCAGATTGAAGAATACTTTTAACAGCTATTACCCCCTATACATCCCCCATCTCCCCAGCCCATTATATGCACATCAGGAAACACAGAATAACAGTAGTTTAGACCAAGCTATTAGATAAATTACATAAAAAAATTTCTACATTCGTATTATCAGATGAGGGTTAAGTGTCCAAGATTTCTTTGACGTTGCCTATATAGATTTTCTACACCATCAGAATGTCCAGTTTAGCATGGTTGATCCGTGCTGATGACTGTTACAGATACAGTATTTCCAGTAGTGAATGCAACCAGTGCTTAACAGAAAGATCCTGAGGGGGTTTTCACCGCTATACCAACATTTTCTTTGTAGCAGTTGAAGCAGCCAACCAAAATTTACGGACCTTTGCATTTAAGGGGAATTGAGTTATTCAATAATACAGGATATTAGGGGAAACAAATGTTTGTAACTTTTAAATAAAATGTCCAGCACAGAATCCCAAAGTTTTTGCACCTCCGGACATTCCCACATCATATGTAAAAAGGTGATGTGGAGATAAACCTATGATATGTCGTATACTTGTCGTTAAATATGCCCTGTGAATAGTTTTAAAGTGAATAAACTGGTGATTAGGGTTTGTGGAAGCGTGGAATGTATTATCCCACACAGTTTCCCAATTGATGGTTGTATTGGGCAGAGACCGATCAGATAGCCATAAAATAAAAAATAAATCAAAATATTTATTTATTTATATTGGCAGGCAGTATACATTCAATTTTGAAAGCAAAACTGTCACTAATGTAGGTCTATTGCGTTACTGCATGTATTAGACAGCAGGTGGCGCTGCTGTACCATTGGGTTGTTGATAACCATAATCAAACTTTTGCATTCATCCATTTCACTGCATTAAACATATGCCAAGACTCAAAAAAATGGTCTGTTATTGCTGCAGCAGACAAGCTGTTAGAGAAACACAGTAACATCTGGCTTTAAAAGTGTAACAAAGCCTCTGTATATCTCTATAGCAATCCATTCATTTCATTTATAATGAGTTTCCACAGTAAAACTGCTTGCGCTGTAACCTCTTAGTGTTGTTCAGATGATATCCAGATGGGTCTTGACATTGATATCTATTCATTATTATATAGTTTTTTTTTTTTTTTTCCCTTCATATGTTGTTCGTCTGGCTGACTCTCATCGCTGTATGCCAGTCTGGGCAAACATATGGACTGCCTGCCTGGTGTTTGGGGAGGTTTGAACCTCTCAATTACAATATGAATATTTTATCTTCTGGAGATTTTATAAAAGTGCACTGCTTTTTCCTTGGCGTTGAGATTTTGGCACCATGTTCCAAAAATTCTGGATGTCTGAAGCTGCACAGCAACCTAACCCAATTTATTATTTGTTATAGTTCTCCTCTCCTGGTGCTAATTCAGACCAGCTTTACGTGATGTTGGGATTTGTAGTGTAAATGTAACATTTCAACAAATTGTAAAATGTAGTTTTAAAGAGGTAAAATTGGATTCAAATGAAGTAGGCTGAAATGAATGAGGACTTTGCACAGCAATTTAATCAGACAGTTTTTCTTTTAAAGAAATTACATGATAACATGATTAAAAGCTGCAGCAGATCAGAATCAAGGCAAAGCACTTTGATAGCCATTAAAAAAAAAAAAGCTTCTTTTGAAAGAGATTATAGCTGATAAAATAATTATTAAGTGAACAGAGCGATTCTTCAATATTTTAATAACGGTTTGAATAATTTTTGAGTTTAAAAGCATTTAAATAGACCGAACGCCCAGAAAGAGCAAATGCTTGTGAAACAGACAGAGCCCAGCTAAATGAGAGGGCAATAATTCTGACTAAATACTCTTTGCTAATGTATTTTTTTGTTGGTTGATAAAGGGGTTGAGCAGTGGCTTGAAATCAAATTCAGTGTTTGTCTTCCATGTTTAATTAGCTTTTGCCATTTTATTCATAATAAATGGAGAGTTCATCTAATAATTAAAATCATTTACATTTCAAACCTGTAATGTTTAATCCAATTACTAAAAGAAATAGTTGGCTGATTAATCAATTATCAAAATAATCATTAGTTAGGAAGTTTAAAGGGCCATGAAACCCCCTGTCTCAGCAGGGTGTTGTTACACCTCTAGTTTGAAAAAAGTCAGTAAAGTGGGCGTGTCCAGCTCTGGGAGTGTGGGAGTGTCGGGGGAGGGAAAGAGGGTAAGATTTGAAAAGAAGGGCGTGTCCATTTGGCCATGTGCTGATCACAGGCAAAAAACTGTAACTTATGCACTCGGTAGGTAGCGTCAGAAAGCCGTGTGTATAGACTATCCTGTCACAAAATGCGGCGAAAATCCTGCCCGACGGGAATAGTTTGTGTTTATATGTTTACACTCGGAGAGCAGCATTAGAGGATTTTTCAGTCTATAATATTGTACTGTAATATTGCAGTGATAAAGGCATGGAAAGTGGCACTGCAGTACGCCAAAAGAAAGAAGTGGGTCAAACCATTTTTTTTTTTTTACCACTTCATACGTTTTTGTTGGAAGATTCTTGTTTTTGGAATTAATTTTTGCTTGACTTAACTTTGTCAATGCATCTTTAATAGATTTTTGGGTCAATTATTTATGAAATAAAAAGATTGAATATGAGTGGAATGAAGTTTTGAAGAAAAATGATCAACAAATCCCACTTTACCATATCAAAAGGCCACAACAGTGTCATGTACTGGCAAATTGCCTTTTCCACGAGAAGTACCATCACATTTTGTTTAATATTTTTCCGCAGACAGACACCGAATGGCGCCGCCAGTGTATGTTCTATCATAGAAAAGATGTGATGTGATGAGTTTGGCCACGTGACCACATCTGAATCTTTAAAATCTCTCTGGGAGCAATTGTACAGTTGCGGATATATCTGTACCATTGCTGCTTCTCTGCTCTCTAATGGTGTTAGTGTATTGGATGTTGTTCTTTTGTCTGACCCTGTGAATGAGAAACAAATGGAGGGAAAAAAATTCCAGAAGGTGTGTGTGTGTGTGTGTGTGTATAAATGTATATATGTATGTATGCATGTATGTGTCTGTGTGTGTGTGTATGTGTGTGTATATATATATATATATATATATATATATATATATATATATATATATATATATATATATATACATATATATATATATATATATATATATATACATATATATATATATATATACATATATATATATATATATATATACATATATATATATATATATATATATATATATATATATACATATATATATATATATACATATATACACACACGCATGTATATATTAGATATCACATTAGTGCACATCAGTAACTCGCCAGTAACTTTTTTTTTTTTATGTCCCTGTAAGAAAACATCATAAATAATTGGAAATATGGCAACCACAATAATCAAACCCCCTATAATCAAACCCTTGGGAACAAGTGTGGTTGGAACCAAAGTTCACAGAGCTGTGTTCTCTGGACTCCTCAAGTGGTGGACTTCTACAATCCCATTGCTTGTCGCAGAACCACGTCATAGCTCATTACTATAAAGTTGACTTGATTTCAATGCTCCTCGAAACCCACACCGGCAAAGACGTGCCGCGCCGATCCTCGCTGCTTATCGCCGCTGGCTCCCATTGAAAATTAATGACTTCGGGCTACTTTGGCACGCTCGCCGGTTTCGGTGTGAAAGCACTGTAACATTAAACCCAAATAAAAGAGTCAATCAAGTAATGGCAACAACCAAGTAATGCAGGGTGTCATGCAGGGATTGCTGAGAAAGTCAGTTTATGATTTTTCAGCATGTACATAAAAAAATCTTAGGTAACCATGTAACAGATTTTTACTAAAGTTTTTTTTTTTTTTTAATTAACATTTAATATAACAGCTATTTTATATTTATAACTTTTGGTATTAAGTACAAGAATTGCTATGTTCAAATTTAACATTCGCCTTTCATGTTTAATGTGCTTTTGCCATTTTGAGTTAAATGGAAAGATCACATAATAATGAAAATCAATTCTGTCATTACAAACCTGCATGACTGATTTTTCTTTGTGAAAAGGTTTCTTTTTTTTATATTTTCAGTATACAGTAAGCGAACAAAACTGTTTTACAGCATACTCACGGGCACTATGAACTCTGCCTTGACCTGAATCAATAAGTAAACCAATTAGCGTTAACTTGACATGGTTAATTTACCTCCGAGCACATGTAGGTGTCCTTACTGATTATTACTTGCTCGTGAAGGCCGACATATGACCGCATACACCTGTCATTATTTATTTAAAGGCTTGGAAAAGGAAGGAATCCTGTTTTTATCTTCTGTTGCTGATCTGCTAACAGCATGTTTATCTGAATAATGTCTCAACAATTCATTTTAAAAGCATCCAAATACAAAGAGCGTCCAAAAAAAGCAGCAATTTATATAACAGATGCCATCGACTGCAATTATAATTGACGGTATTTTTGAGGCAGACATCAGGGTTTTGCCTTTTTTACAATACAAAGCGCATTCATTACTTGCCCATTCTTTGCTAATCACATTCTCTGAGTCTGACTTTAACGAGACATTTATACAAGTAGAAAACTCAAGTCAAGCTGACGTTTAACTCCAAATCAAAAGACTGATTTTTTGACAGAAGCCTTTTGCTTCTCCTTTGATCAAATGCCACTGAGGACTCGCGTATGTGCGATTTTTGCAGGAAGTCATTTTGGATGAAAATATCTGCCTAATGGATTAATATAAGTGGAAATCTTCTGTTGCTGTTTTCTTCATCTTTAGTGTTTTAGAAATTGTGTGTTTGCATTTGACATTCTGAAGCGTTTCTGAATGGCGGTGGAGGGTTTGTAAATAAGGAGAGAGAGTGTTATTGATTGCCTATTGACATGTGCTTGCGCCGATGACCTGACCTTATGAGTGAAAGAGTAATTCTGTGTAGAAAAGAGCACAGGGAAGCCTGTTTTTATGGGGAAAGATCGATTAATCTATACCGGGTGACGATTGAGTTAAGGGTGCAACTACTAATCAATTAAATCAATAATAATATAAAATAATGAAATAAACCACATCAATCATCAGTCGTGTCAGTCCATAGTAGGGAGTAGTTAATTTTCTGTGCATGACCTTTCTCTAATGTAAGACTTCATATATGCTTTATTTTAAGTGTTCCAAACATGCCTCGGCTGCTTTACATTATTTAGAGAGCATTTGAGATGGACTGTTCTCAACTCATGACATACATTTCACAGTTGTGTCCTTGGATTTTTTTTCTCTCCCATTTTTGCATAGTTAACCTGTTAAACTTAACACTTAGCACATTGCAATTGGAGGGCTTAAATTCTGAAACAAGAATAAAAAAGCCAGAAATTTTGCTTCGATTTTAATTTCCAGTTTGCTCTGTAATATCCCTTTTGCACAATCATATGTACAGTATTTATGTAAATCTCATGTACAGCCATTTACTCGCAGTATTCTTTCATGTGAAAGGTGTTATTTTTCAAATATTTTCCAATCAGGGCTTGACATTAACTTTTTTGATCATCAGCCACTGTGGCAAGTAGATTTCCAACATTACTAGCCACTCGCCATTTTTACTAGCCACAATTTTATTGTTGGGATAATATTATTTATATGCATAAATTTGACGTTAACATGCTAAAATTACTTGATTTAAATTTTATGTTATGTCCACATGCCTCCTCATTTCACTTTTTGTGTGTTATGTATGACCTTGCCCAATGAGCATGAGCAAGTGGGTTATGGTATTGTAATGTGTAACGTGTGTATTTATATAGCGCATTTGTTGTATATGGCCATACACTTTAAGCTCTTCACAATCATGAGGGGGGTCTCTCCACAACCACACCAGTGTGCAGCATTCACTTGGATGATGCGACAGTAGCCACAGAACAACGGCGCCAGTGCGCTCACCATCAGAGACGGTGATGGAGCCAATTCAGTGGATGGGGATGATTGGGAGGCCGGTAAGGGCTGATGAAGGGAATTTGACCAGGACACCGGGGTTACACCCCTACTCTTTACGAGAAGTGCCATGGGATTTTTAATGACTACAGAGAGTCAGGACCTCGGTTTAACGTCTCATCCGAAAGACTGCGCCCACTGACAGTATATGGCCTGTTTCCACTGAGTGGTACGGTACGGTTTGGTATGCTTTTATGGCCGTTTTCACTGTCAAAAGGTGTATTGAACCGTACCGTACGGTACCACTTTTTGGTCACCCTTTGCAAAGTACCAAAAGGCGGAGCTAGACACGCAGCTGAACGCTATTGGTTTACAGAGATGTCATTCGGTCGTGCAACAAGCCAGAATGAAAACAAAGGAACCGCCACGTTTGAAATACACAGCCGAAAAATTACACCGTAATAATATATACATATAATAACGAGCCATGATCGACCCAAGCTCAAACAAACCTTGTCGTCGTCTTGATGAACAGCCACAAAGCCAAGAAGAAGAGCAGATTCTACCCTGTGCCCGGTAGTTTTTTACGAGGCAGTCTAAAGCACAAGCGGTTTCGCTTGCTTGCGCTCACGTGCGTGTCTATATTTGAAATAGCAAACTTCTTGAGCTGATGATAATAACGTGCGCTTGATTATTGAAGTGCTTCCTGATCCTTTCAGAAACTGAGAGTGAAGCGTGAAAAAACAAATGAGAAGCCGGAAAAAACAAACGAGCAAATAATTGCTGCCATGTTTAACTATTATCATAACCTTTTGGACTATTATGAACTCTGTATGACTGAATTACTTTCTAACAAGAGGCTACATGTGCTGCTGAAGATCAAAGACGCAGATGAGAGGTTTGCTCTGATTGTGGGCTATGTTTTGTGTTGTTTTTGAACCTAAGTAAGGACTAAATGTATACTGTGTGTAGGTTTTCTGTAATTGGTAACATATCGGAGACTGTAATGGTCTGTATGTGTTCATATATGTTCCATTTATTTATTTATTTTATATAATTGCAGACGTTACAGTAGGCCATTTCGGATCTGCAGTTATAATCAAATTATGTTCATAGGAAAGTTAGTAATAAATATTTATACAGAAGTATTTGTCTATAAAGCATCTGTTTTGTGAGAAGTGCTTCTCATATGATTTAGAATGACCCATACAGCTTTACTGACATTTTCTCGAGCGAAAATGACGTTGACTGAAACTCTGTCGTACACCACGCCCACTAAAAGTGTACCATTGGTACCCGTTTAGCAGTGAAAACGCAAGCCTGATAAAGGTGACCCGTACTGTACCACTCAGTGGAAATGGGCCAATAGTGTCCCCTTCACTTTACTAGGGCATTAGGACTCACACAGACTGCAGGTTGAGCGTCTCCTGCTGGCTGCACTAACACCACTTCCAACAGCAACCTAGTTTTCTCATGTGGTCGCCCATCCAGGTACTGACCAGGCTCAGCCCTGCTTAGCTTCCGTGAGTCTTGGGCAGCAGAGTGATATGGCTTTTAGTAATTAGTTTTTATTTCACATGACTTTTTTTGGGCTCAAATTTAAGGACTTTTTAAGGAATTTATCTCTGACCACACCTAAAATAAATAATTATTTCTTAGCTACAAATTTTAAATGTGTTAAAACAAGCAAAATATAGCTGTATACAGGCACTTTTTAATAATAAAAAAAAAATTCTTTTAAAAATTGACATTTACAAAAAATTAAATAAAATTATTGTCATGTATCTAAAATATGCACAGTGATCAGTCCTGGCTAAAGATTTCAGAGCATCAGTTAACTATACATAAACGGCGAGTTAATCTCATAATAAAGCAATGTTATTGTTAAAAAAAGATAATTAAACCATATTAGCAAAAATAACTTTAAGCAAAAGAAAGCAGGTAAGAAAAACATACAGTGTGTGATGATAAAAGGATGATTGCGCTAATGTTAGGCCTATAATAATCTGTTCAAAGAATGGTTAAAGCGAAAGCAGCGACCACTGCTGCTTACAACAAATGTATTTATTTATTTATTTAAATCTTGAGCTCTTGAAAGCATCAGGACTGTGGGTGCACGAGCATCACCTTTTGTCAAGTCTATTTGCAAAGGTTTGATGTGTAGACTGCAACCGTGTGAAGGCTGCGCCAGACCATACTTATGCGTTTGATGCAGAATTATAAATCAGCCTTAAAAGAGCGGAGTCACCTGACTCCACATGCAGTAGAGATCGTAATTGAAAGAATTTGACCTGGAAAAATTAAATCGATTATAGGTTCTGAATGTCAATTTCGAATACTTTTCGATTAATCGCCCAGCTCTAAATGCGATGCAAGCATTCAAAAGAAAAACCGATTTTCTCTTGAAGCAGAGTATCAAGTAAATAAATTCACACTTCTCCATCAATTTCTAAATATGTAGAAAAGTGAGCAAATGTTGCACTGAATCCGAAAAACTTAACATGCATATAAAAAAATGCACTAAACTTCAGTTATGTTTGGTAACCCACTGAAAGTGCAATTCATTTCATGGCTGGCAGCGTTTTTTGCAATTTCTGTTGACTTGTTTGTGTGAGCGTGTGTAATCATGTCCACGCACAGATACACCCCGTTTTTCTGTGTGTGCGCCAATGCACTGCTGCCTCGCAGAGTTTGTGTCAGTCCGATGAATCACAAACATGACATTTCTTGCATAGAGTAGTGTTATTAAAGCTTTTGACTATTCAGGAAACTTCTTTGCACATGGTTTGATTTTTCCAACTAATGGTGAAGATGTTTTTTGAATGCAGGCGGGTTTAGATATAGACTTCCAGACAAAATCACATAAGCATGTTGATTTTGGGAATTGCCTGCCACGTTGAAAAGATTTATTCAGTATGTTATCGGTGGCGAGTTCCTTATGACTCCTACTTCTGAATTCAACAGACTAGCGTACAGATAGAATACAGCGCCAGTCACCCGTCTTTCACCTCCTCTGGACTCTCTGCTGTCAGTTGTTAAGCGTTCTGGAGGATATGAATGCATTAGCATTTATTTGTGTGTGTGCGTGAGAGGAAGAGGGAGAGAGAGAGATGTAAAGTATTGTCTGTGTGAGTATGAAGTGAGGAAAGAGGAGAGCGAGCTAAAATCTCTCCTCCATCTGTTCTATCATATGGACGAGGGAAATGGAGAAGATGGCCGGGCTTTCAGATTTCTCAGAGCAAGCATTAAAACCTCATTTGAGCTTTTGACATGTTCCCTTAGATGCTTCAAGCTTGCCTCAATCTCATTTCCTATTGCTGAGTGCAGCTTTTTCTCTTTAAGAGCAGCGGGACGTTTTCCTCCATTCCCTCGCTGTTGGTTTCCATTTTTAATGTCAAAGAAAATTCTCCCTGGCTCTTTTAATTGTCTAATTGTGCTTTTGGAAGCGTGGCAGAAGTTTCACGCCATTCTGAAAGGGCGACACGGCCTGTCACCATCATGTTTAATCATTAGGACTGCATGTCACTGAAACGTAAATGTCATGTGTGATAATGTTAGCCGTTCTACATGTTGGGGCAAACATGACTTGGACTGACCTTTAGCAGACGTTCAACACCATTTCCAGCTGTAGCCATGAGATTATGAACTTTATTTATGAGATTATTACACCGTTGGGTGTAATTTGCCTTTAATTTTTGGTGTAGACATTCGGACAGACTATTAATTTTTTTTGTATTTTCCTATTTATTAACCCTTGGATCGATTGTTTTGGTGGTTAATTATGTTCAGGGTCATGAACGTACAATTTTTGTTTGAGATGCTGATGTTTAGAAATATACAAGTGGTAAGTGACATTTTTAACATCGCTTTCTCCCCAAAAAAGGCAGAAATTTATTTATTTATTTATTTATTTATATTTATTATTTAAAGTATAAGCAAATATGCTAGGGAAATAACTTAAGTTTTTAAAAAATATTTTAATAATGCATTCTCAACTGAAATATCAAAGTAATTATTAAAAAAAAAGTTTCTTACAATTATATACTGAAATAGAAATGATGATTATTATTATTATTATTGGGAGAATATACACAATTACAAAATATTTACAAGTATATAAAGATTCTCCATTTTTCTTATGTATATAAAATAAAAACAAAATATTTTCTTCTATAGTTATTTAATACAAGTGATTACATTACAATTATTTATACATTTATTATATAAGTGTGTGTGTGTGTGTGTGTGTGTGTGTGTGTGTGTGTGTGTGTGTGTGTGTGTGTGTGTGTGTATATATATACATATACACAGACATGCACACAGTTGGAGTCAGAATTTTAAGCCCCCCTGAAATATTAGCCCCCCTGTTTATTTTTTCCCTAATTTCTGTTTAGAGAAGATTTTTTTTTTCAACACATTTCAAACACGTTTTAATAATTAATTTCTAATAACTGATTTATTTTATCTTTGCCATGATGACAGTAAATAATATTTGACTAGATATTTTTCAAGACACTTCTATACAGCTTAAAGTGACATTTAAAGGCTTAACTAGGTTAATTAGGTTAATTAAGGCAAGTTAATTGTATAACGATGGTTTGTTCTGTAGACTATCTGGGGATAAAATATCTTAAAGGGGCTAATAATTTTGAATAATTTTTAAAATGGGATTTAAAATATTTAAAACTGCTTTTATTCTAGCCAAAATAAAAAAATAAGACTTTCTCCAGAAGAAAAAAATATTATCAGACATACTGTGAACATTTCCTTGCTCTGTTAAACATCATTGGGAAATACTTAAAAATAAAAAGAAATTCTAAGGGGGGCTAATAATTCTGAGTTCAATTGTATGAACTATTATCCGAGTTGACAGAAAAATACTTAGTTTAGAATTACAAAAGGATATAATTGTATTGATTTTTTTTTTATAAAACATAAATATGAGTGGACAATAATAGTGGTATTTACTTTCATAAACGACAGAATAGTGAAGCTATTGTGACTGGTTGATCTATTTTAATAGTAGTCTATTTTGAAGTGCAAACCTGTAGGAGGAGGCTGATGCATAATGTAAGGTCAAAACAGCAAGTTTTTTTTTTTTTTTAACTCTGTAATTAGCAACTGAAATATGAAAGTAAATCAGAGATTAGCATTGGTAGGACTTATTTCCATTTTAATTCATAATTATGGCATATAGAAATGTCAGAATGTTTCCAGTTAATAGGCAGATGTTTATTGCTGTAAATTTATTATGAAATTATTATGCATTTTTTTTTGGATTATTTAGTGCCGATGCTTATAAAAAGACTCTTGATAAAAGGCCTGACATTAAAATTGCCTTTTACTTAAAAAAAAAAAAATAGTAAAACATATGGTAAAATGATGAATATGAGTGGACCTTATTTGTGAATTTTAGAAAGGGCAATTATGATCATGGCTTGCATTACATTTCTCGTCGTCTGTCATTTTGACAGACAGGGTGGCCATTTTAATTTCATTCACATTTTCATTTTTAATTATGAACGAGCATGTAGACTAGATTAGAACAGATGACAGAAACTGTCCCTCATTTTTCATGTTCAACACCACTGAGATAAAACGATGAAAATGACTGGGCTTTAATTAGTTTGCTTTAATAATGATGATTGTATTTATTTGATTAGTTTTTAAATGTGACTTTAAATTTGAATTATATCGTGACAAGCTAAATGCATAACATGGGGACCCTTAGTGTTTTTCCACAATTCTGAATTTCGCTATATAAACAATCAGAAAAAAGGTAGATGCTATTAAAATATACACTCACTGGCCACTTTTTTAGGTACACCTGTCCAACTGCTTGTTAACGCAAATGTCTAATCAATCACATGGCACCAACTCAATGCATTTAGGCATGTAGACATGGTCAAGATGATCTGCTCCAGTTCAAACCGAGCATCAGAATGGGGTTGATTTAATGGGATTTAAGTGACTTTGAACTTGGCATGGTTGTTGGTGCCAGACGGGCTGGTCTGAGTATTTCAGAAACTACTGATCTACTTCACACACAACCATTTCTTGGGTTTGCAGAGAATGGTCCAAAAAAGAGAAAATATCCAGTAAGCGGCAGTTCTGTGGGCGCAAATGCCTTGTTGATGTCAGAGGAGAATGGCCAGACGAGCTGATAGAAAGGCAACAATAACTCAAATAACCACTTGTTACAACTGAGGTATGCAGAAGAGCATCTCTGAATGCACATGTCAAACCTTGAGGAGGATGGGCTATAGCAGCAGAAGACCACACCGGATGCCACTCCTGTCAGCCAAGAACAGGAAACTGAGGCTACAATTCACACAGGCTCACCAAAATTGGGCGATAAAAGATTGAAAAAACGTTGTCCTGTTTGAGTCAATTTCTACGGCGACATTCAGATGGTAGGGTCAGAATTTGGAGTCAACAACATGAAAGCATGGATCCATCCTACCTTCTATCAACTGTTCAAGCTGCTGGTATTGTGCTGGTGTGGGGGATATTTTTTTGGCATACTTTGGGCCCACTAGGACCATCTGAGCATTGTGTCAACACCACAGCCTACCTGAGTATTGTTGCTGACCATGTCCATCCCTTTATGACCACAGTGTACCCATCTTCTGGTGGCTACTTCCAGCAGGATAACGCGCCATGTCATAAAGCATGAATCATCTCAGACTGTTTTCTTGAACATGACAATGAGTTCACTGTACTCAAATGGCCTCCACAGTCACCAGTTTTCAATCCAATAGAGCACCTTTGGAATGTGGTGGAATGGGAGATTCGCATCATGGATGTGCAGCCAACAAATCTGCAGCAACTGCGTGATGCTATCATGTCAATATAGACCAAAAACTCTGAGGAATATTTCCAGTACCTTGTTGAATCTGTGCCACGAAGGATTAACGCAGTTCTGAGAGCAAAAGAGGGTTCAAGTGGTACTAGTAATGTGTACCTAATAAAGTGGCCGGTGATTGTAGTTGCTAATTCAGCAATGAGATTAAAGACAACCGAAGGTAGAGTTTTTATATACTATATCTGAACATTTTAAGGCACAAATGTTTTGTAAGGTGACTCAAGTACACACTACAGGGTTTCCACATATCTCATCCATGTCCTTGTTATTAAAGAGGGAAGTATATAGTAGTGTTCTTTCTGACCTTCAGCTTTATTTATTTATTTATTTTGTTCGTTCTCCTGTGCTGGATGTCTGTCTTTTTTTTTTGTCCCTTTCTCTTCTCTGAGGGCTTAAAGCAATGTTTGTCACCACAGATTTCCTCTGAATAGTCTGTTTTTACATCCCTTTCAGTTCTCCATGCTGACCCTATGATAGCCAGCCTTGTAATTTGTCCTTTTTGTCAACGCGTTGTCATGGAGGATGAAAAATGTGAGAAGACTCTCTCCACCAATTACGTTGCACGCATTTTTGTTGACCTTGTTCTTCTCGGGGCGCCGCTTAAATTGTTGTGGTCTCTGTTACAGCCTTTTTATGTGCTCGAGGATGAGGAATTAAATGGCATTAACATGACGGATACATCTCCCCGTTTTAACGTCTTTTTTTTTTCTTTTTCTTTTTTTTGTTTTATGGCAGCTGTTGCCATGGAGACAGCTGCTCTACCCACAGTGCCTGAAGCACAGGTTGGGGATCACAGACCCGCAGTCAACACTCACTCTCTCGCACCCGTTTGCATGCGTTTTGAGGCAGGCAGTGGCTGATTGTGAACATAAAGCATCTTCACTGCTAATCATCGGTGAAAGATGAGGGTGTTTACATAATGCTGTTTAACTTCAGTGATTGCATAAGTTGTTCTGTTGTCTCTGCCTGTCAGCATCTGTGTTTTCTTTCTCACCACAGTTTTGTCTCTCTAATGCAAGGACGTAGTTGAATATAAATAAAACGGGGAAAGTTTGGAGGAATGGTTTGCTCTCATATCTGACCCTCGTGTTCTTTAGTTAATGTCTTTTATTCTGTAAAGCATAAAACTGTTGGATTTCTGTGTTACTGGGTGTCATAAAAGTGATAAGCTTTGGTTAACATTGGTTGACTTTCAAACATGAACTTTTCCTCAGTCTATCTAGCTGATATCAGCTAGCATGATTGCTAGTGATACTTCACAGTGCTACAAATATGCTTGCAATATGTTAATTTGTTAACCAATTGATATGCGAGAGAAATATAATTTGTTAATTCACACACACTCACCGGCCACTTAATTAGGTAGACCTTACTGGTACCAGGTTGGACCTCCTTTTGCTCTCAGAACTGCGTTAATCCTTCATGGCATAGATTCAACAAGGTACTGTAAATATTCCTCAGAGATGTTGCTCCATATTGACATGATGGCATCACACAGTTGCTGCAGATTTGTCAGCTGCACATCCATGATGCGAATCTCCTGTTCCACCACATCCCAAAGGTGCTCTATTAGATTGAGAACTGGTGACTGTGGAGGCCATTTGGGTACAGTGAACTCATTGTCACTGGACATTTTCTTTTGCAGACCATTTTCTGTAAACCCTAGAGCTGGTTGTGTGTGAAAATCCCAGTAGATCAGCGGTTTCTGAAGTACTCAGACCAGCCTGTCTGGCACCAACAACCATGCCATGTTCAAAGTCACTTAGATCATCTTTAGTCCCCATTCTGATACTCTATCAAGAAGACTATCTGCTGCGGTTCAAACCATGTCTACATGCCTAAATGCATTGAGTTGCTGTGACTGACTGATTAGAAATTTGCGTTAGCGATCAGTTGGATAGGTGTACCTAATAAAGTGGCCCAGTGAGTGTGTATATAACGTTAGTAACGGGTTGAAAATCATTCTAATTTTTGTAACCATATAATGACCATGTGAGAAACATTAGCAATGTGTCAATTTATGCTGACAGTGTGTTAACTGATGTTAGAAACATGTTAGCCAAATGCTAACCATGGCAAAATATATGTTCGCATTAGCAACATTCTAATTCATGTAAACAATGTTAACCTTATTAGAAACATGCCAGCAACATGTTGATTCAAGGTAGCAAAATTAACACTGCAGATTTCTGTATGTTCCTAACAATGTACAAGAATATTAATACATGCGAACATGTTGTTATATCTTAATTTATACTTTCTAACAAGCAAATGTATCCACACATTTCATGTTAAAATCGTGCTAGCAACATGCTAACCAAGTTATATGACAATTTACAATAACATACTGTTAAAACCTTTGAAAACATGTAACATTGGATCAGTTGCACGTTAGTAGCATGTTTCTTTTAAGGCAGTGATATGATAACAACTTGTTAACATGTAACAGCATGTTAGCAATTCTTTAAAATAGCAGTGTTAAGTAACACTATAAATAAATAGGAAAGCAATAATAATAATGAATAATTTTTAAATTCTGTTAAAACATGCTAGTGGAATATCAAACAACGTTCATGAAACATGTTAACCGTGCTGGCAAAATGTTACAAAAAGCTAGAAAATTCTATAAAATGGCAGCAATATGCCAAACCCATTAATGGTGTGCTGGATCATGCTACTACATGCTTTTTGAACTATAAATTTTTTAATTTTTTTTAGTTTAATCCATTTAATTAATTAATTTAAACGGTTTAATAATTGGTAAATTGGTTTAATAAGTTAAATTGTTCTCTGGTATCTACATAGTAGGTTTATAGCTTTTGGCAAGTTCAAAGAAATCTCCAAAAACTTTTATATTCTTATTTATTACTCCATAAAACACCCATAGAACTAGGGCTGCATGATATTAGAAAATTTTGACATGGCAATATTTTTATTTATTTATTTATATGGTGATTATAAATACAATTTCACCAGATAACTTAAATGGCTCTATTTGGAAAGTCATTTATTTAGATTTATTAGGATGATTTTGTAGGGCACTGAAATATTAATTTATTTTCATATTAATATATTTTCAAGTTAGTGTATATACATATAATAAACAAACTACAGTCGTAAATCAACACAATGGAGCAAATATTAAAGTGAAACAAGTAGTGCTTTATCTTTATTAATTTCCCAGTACTGGGTTGCGGCTGGAAGGGCATCCACTGCGTAAAACATATGCTGGAATAGTTGGTATTTCATTCCGCTGTGGCGACCCCTGATAAATCAGAGACTAAGCCCGAGGAAAAATTATGCACATTAATGATCTCAGAGCTAGATATGAGTCTGTGTTCTATTGATGAAGTCAGCTGCTTGTCATGTCCTGATGAACGACCTAAAGTAGGCTTACATGCAAATGAGGCCGTGGCCCGTGAATCTTGTCACAGGTTTTGTCTTCTGACTGGGCCATTGTCCACCGGGGTTTTACACTCGTGGAATTTACAGTACATGAGAACAAGGAAACAGTGGCGTCAGAGGCTCGCGGTATGTCCATTTCCAAATACTAATCTTATTATTCTACCATGTCTTGGTATATCCAGATTTTCTTTTATAGGGCATCTTTAATTGTTACAACTCTGTGCATAACAAAGGAGGCTTTAATACGAACGTCAAAGCAACTCGTTTAATAAAAATACATTTGCTAGTTGGGTTTGATAAGCAACTGTGAAACTTGAATGACTGTAAAAGTAGTCCATGATGTGACTAGTGTCCCATATTACGTCTTAAGTCATGTTTTTTTTGCCATTTTGGAGTAAAAAACATTTGAAAATCAGTTATGCGCTGACAGTTTTCCCTTGACGCCTCTAAAAATATTTGCACCTAGTATGACATCTTGATGTGAAAAAGCATTGATTTTTCTATTGTCACATGACCGACTGTGCATTTATTTGGAAAAGACAGAGTTTGATAGCTACACCAGAAAAGACATTTATCAGCAAACAATGACACACAGTTACAAGACAAAGCTATCAAATGATTTCAAAGGACTTCAATTTAGCCATGCTAGTAGTAAGAGCTGATTTTATGAAATTTTAATGTTGCTTTTTTTTTGTCTTTTTGGAGCCTGACATGCAGTGTAAAAGCAGTTTTCATTCCTTGTAGAGAAACGTGATGTTTGTTCAAGCTACTTATTTAAATTGAGCTGAAACACAATTTTTGACTTTTTTGGGAGGGGGCGGCTTAATTATGTTTAATCCACTTAAATTTATAAAAACTAATAAGTTAACTTAATTTCTTCGTGTCCCAACACAAATTGATTGTGTGGAATTTTTTTTTACAGTGAAAGAAAATGCATTTATTTTTTTCATTATGGTCTTGAATAAGTCAATGATGAGAAACATTTGTATATACATTTTTGATTAATTATTCATTTTTGTGCAGTTGCAGATAAAGAAATAAAATACTCTTCTACTTGCATAAATGCACATAAATTCTTCTACTCACAGAAGTTCCTCAGTACGTGTAGAAAACACATTCTGACATCTATACATTGCACCCACATAATTGTAATTGCATAATTTTAATCGTTGGCCTGCAGTGCTCAGAAGCAGACCAAAAGAAATAAGCAATCGTTTGCTACATAGGCTAGACTTAAAACAAAGAATGTGCCAGAATAGTTCACATTTTTACAGAATAATAATGTTGCAGCCCTGTCAGTAGTCTGTTTATAAAGAATCAACTATTTTAAGCTTAAAAGACACTGAGGTTAAAGGATTAGTTCACCCAAAAATTTAAATTATGTTTTTAGCGGTCACCATGTTTTTCCAACCCCCTGAGATCTTTGTCCCTTTTTGGATTAGGGTATTTTAGATGAAATTTTAGAGCTCCCTCATCATACGAAACATCTTGCGAACTCGAAAGACAAAAGGTGGACAAAGTTGTTTTTGATGTCAGATCAGCATGTATGTTTACTACAAGTAGTTTGACTATTCTCCATCCCGTCTCCAACTCTAATGACTATACGTTGTACTCTGACCTGAGTGATGATGAAGAGAAGACCTAGATAAACAGTCCTGTTTAAAGTTTCTTTGCCACCCAAGTTTTCATGGTGCTTTTGTATGATTACTGTTGAATCGCTGAAGTCACATGGAGTGTTTCCAGTGTTTTTGGTTCTTTTACTGCACTTTGAATATTGTGGGACCATTGCTGTCAATGAAGGATGAAAGGGCTCTCGGATTTTATCTGAAACGTCTTAATTTGTGTTTCAATGTTGAACAAGATCTTAAAAGACTTTGGAATGATAAAAGGGTGAGTAATTAATAACACAATAACATTTTGGGGAGAAGTAATTTCTTAAATATTAGTTCTTTTGTCCATAAGGTCTTAAGTATACGTTTTATTTGTTGCTAGTGTATGGAAAAATTGTGAAATATTGAAATGTCAATACAAATGTACATTTTAGGCTAATTATATGCATTTTGCATTAAGTTAAAATGAACGAAGAATTAACAAGGGTTTGAAAAATCTGCTATTAAGCCTACAATAATAGACCTTTAATCTGAGATTTAGATGGATCATTTCCCCCAAATGGTGGTTACAGCCTCTCTGTTTCCTCTCCTTCTATCAGTCATTATTCCACATACACTGTAAAATGTAACATTTGGTTTCCTCAATTTTTCTAAGTAGTGTATTAATTTTAAGTTAGCATAACTTAAAACAGTTTGTATTTACAACTTTTTAATAAAGTAATCTTCAGTACTGTTGACTCAAAATAATCAGTTGTGTTCTTATTAGTGTTCACATTGCTAGGAAAATATTAGGAAACTGATTGTCTTAAAATAATTAAGTATGCTGAACTAAAACATTTAAGTAAAGACCAAAACCAATACCTTACTTACTCACTCCCAGGGCCGTTTATATCAAAGTTAATATTTAGCTGCTCCATGTTGGTGTTTCGTAACCTTTTAAATTTTTTTTTTATGAGGTGGATTGTTAGTCCAATGCTCAACCCCCAACCTGGAGGACCAGGACATACACAAACATGCACTACAGACAATTTAGCTTACCCAATTCACCTATAGCACATGTCTTTGGACTGTGTGGAACACCAAAACACCCAGGGAGAACACGGGGAGAACGTGAGCTCCACACAGAAGTGCTAAATCACCAAGCTGGCGCTCAAACCAGTGACCTTCTTGCTGTGAAGCATCAGTGCTACCCACTGTGCCACAGCACCACCCTAAAAACTAATACCTACACTTTTAAAACATTTTAGTGTATTGTATGCGCATACTGCAAACAACAACAACATATACGTGTTTGCGCTGTTTTTATAGTCCATGTAATCACATCATGAGCGGTTTCAGCTGAGAGCGTGTGTGTGTGTGTGTGTGTGTGTGTGTGTGTGTGTGTGTGTGTGTGTGTGTGTGTGTGTGTGTGTGTGTGTGCAATCACCGGAACTAGGAGCGTGTGTGTGTGTGTGTGTGTGTGTGTGTGTGTGTGTGTGTGTGTGTGTGTGTGTGCAATCACCGGAACTAGGAGCGTGTGTGTGTGTGTGTGTGTGTGTGTGTGTGTGTGTAAGCAATGTATGGTTCTTGTAGTCTTGTTCCTGGATTTTGTAGTCCATGAAATGGCGGATTTGTAGACCTTTAGCGATCTCCAGGCGGTAGATTGCTGGTGATCATAACAATAACAATTTATAACAGGTCATTTTTAACCAAGGTTTAAAGTAGTAGTAGTAGTAGTGGCAGTAGTAAAATGTTTATATAATATGTTTTATAAATATTAATTTATTATTATATAAATATTTTATAATATAATTTATTATATAATCATATAAATATCGAATGTATTAATATATTATATTTATACATTTTGAACATCAAATAATTGAAAAAGCTCTTAGATTTATTATGCTTATGTCTGATTATACTCAAGTTTTAATTCTTCCACCTGTTTCTTCAGATCTCTCGTCACCATTCCCTATCATTAACATGTTTTTGACACATGACCACTCAAGTTGTACATGCATATTATTGTAAGTCAAGATTACTTGAATCTATTTAGTTTAACAACTTAATGTGCTAAAAAGTTGGGATTACTTATCTAAATATTGTAAGGTGAACAAATTTATTTATAAGTTAACTGGACTTAATTTTAATAGTGAGAACAGCTATTGCTTTTTACAGTGTGTTGACTCCTATATGAAAAAGCAACCCGGTTATAACCCCTCCGCCTTTGACCTTTTTCTGTCTCTCACCGTAGCCTGTCGGTAGACCCTGTTTATGCTATGGATGTTATAAAGTAATTAGAAATTGTTTCAAGCTGTGAGGCTCATAATTACTCATCTCTCTCGCTCCTTCGTTCTCACCCTCTTTAGTCCTCTCGGTGGAATGCCATCTGTCCTCTTCTCTTGCGCTCCATCCTTTCCTCCTCTCATTTTACCAATTTAATTACCTGTCTGTACCTTTCTACTCGTGGGCACTGCGCGCTGTCTTGTTTATTTTCATCTCTTTCATTGTGTCGGTCTGATAGTTTTAATCTGCTCTCTGCATTTCGGCATGTGTGTGAGAAAATGATGGATGTTCTCAAGTCTCGAGTACAGTCTTCATGCCTTCTTGCGGTCTCACAGGGCTTGTGAGGTTTTCGAGTGGGTGTGAGTATGAATATCAGCCAGGAATTTGAAGGGTTAGTTGTTTGATCTCAGTGCGTGTTGGCTGCCAGTTATCAAGGATGCTTTACTTTCCATGCACTGTATGTCTGTGTGTGTGTGTGTGTGTGTGTGTGTGTGTGTGTGTGTGTGTGTGTGTGTATGTGTGTGTGTGTGTGTGAGAGAGAGAGGCAGTGTGTATCCAGACGTGTTACGTTGGGAAATTTGGCAGCTGAGACAGGCCTAAGGACGAATTGGATTGCACTTCTGCGAAATTTGGGGACGGGATTATGAAACCCCCTATTGGGCTTTATGTGGTGTGTGTGTGTGTCAAGATGTGGCCTAGTAAGAGGCAACCTGCTGTTATGCTGCCTTTGCAGTAATCCATCCTTACCACAATGCACTATAGTTTAGTGCTGCTATTAAAAGGTGGTATTAGCCACTAATGTCATTTTAAAAACGACACCAAAAAACAAACAAACAAAGAGGTAAATCCTATAACAATTTACACTGATCCTTAGTAAAACAATATTTGTAGTTGCAGTTATTGGCCTGCATTTGGTGTTCAGTTTGGTTTGGAAAATAAATATCACCTTGCCGTCAGAGCAGCCTTAATTTTTCATGGCATAGATTAAGCAAGGTGCTCGAAACATTCCTCACAGATTATGGCCCATATTGACATGAGAGCATCACACAGTTTCTGCAGGTTTATCGACTGCATATCCATGATGTGAATCTCTCTGGCTGAGATCTGGTGACTGTGAAGTAAAGCTTGCACAGACTAGTTGACTGGTTGAATGTAATTCTCTGTCATGACGCTTTTTGATTTGTTAGTTGTGCTGCATTGATCATGTGATTTTTGACATGAACAACATGGCCACAGAGCATGGCTATTCACACAGAACGCATTTTTCTATTCCAATGCACTACTTTTGCATGGTTTTTCAATGTAAACGTGCATAACCATTACGCTTGTCTTGTGTCGCACATTTTTTTTGTAGACGCCATGTTCAGTTAAAAGAATTTCAAAAGAACTTTTAACAAGCAGCGCCATTCATTACTGGCAGTCCCAAAACAGCGGACCAATCAGAAAGAACTCTTATGGTGGGCAAGCGTTGCAAGCTTCTGTTTACAGTAGCAAGTTGATATGACTAACTGTTTTATTTGACAGCAACTTGATGTAGGAGGCCTGAGTGCTGTCCCACCTTTTTAAATGCAAAAACATGTTCTGTAAATAGGCCCTAATGCTGCATTCCTGACACAGTCAGCGGTGGGCAATTCAGCCGTGAAATGTTCCACTTCTGACCTCAATGTTGCATTTTCACATCATAAAATGTGAATATTTCATGTTATTGTGCCAATTAGGGCTGTGCAATTTGGGTAAAATGTCTAATTGCAATTTTTTTGACAGATTTATTTCGATTTGCGAATTATTATTATTATTATTATTATTATTTTTATTATTATTATTATTTTTATTTTATTTATTTATTTTATTTATTTATTTTTGTAGTCAAGCTTCAGCTCAATAATCTTTATCGCAGCTTCTTACTGCTAAAATGCAGTGAGTGTTAGTTAAAAAAGAAAACGAAAAGATATTAACTTAAATATTTATTATAAAACAAATAAAAAATAATAATTCTAAAAATAGGGCAACGGTGTGGCGCAGTAGGTAGTGCTGTCGCCTCACAGCAAGAAGGTCACTGGTTTAAGCCTCGGCTGGGTCAGTTGGCGTTTCTGTGTGTGGAGTTTGCATGTTCTCCTCGCATTCGCGTAGGTTTCCTCCGGGTGCTCCGGTTTCCCCCACAGTCCAAAGACATGCGGTACAGGTGAATTGGGTAGGCTAAATTGTCCGTAGTTTATGGATGTTTCCCAGCGATGGGTTGCAGCTGGAAGGGCATCCACTGCGTAAAACATGTGCTGGATAAGTTGGCGGTTCATTCCGCTGTGGCGACCCCGGATTAATAAATGGACTAAGCCGAAAAGAGAATGAATGAATGAATGAATTCTAAAAATACAGAACACTTAGAAAACTAACATGGCTGAAACAACTCTGCAGTAGTACTTTGCTGTTGCTTACTACTAGATTGAGTGTCACTGGCAATACTTTCAGGTGACTTTAGCAAGACACTCCTCATATAGCTGCCTGTGGTGCTTTTTTAGGTACTGGTTGTTGTATTTCCTCCTGCTGTGGCAACAATTCTTACAAATGACCTGTTTTTGTTCAGTGTTTAATATTCAGATATTACAGATGTTCTGTTTTACTTTGATATTAATTGATTTATTAATGCTTCTGAGGCGGCAGACGCCATCATCCAAGTCATCTGCACTTTGTATTTTTTTACTGCAGTAAATTGCAAATTGTGGTGTGTTGCAAAACATTCACCAGTAGCTGATTGACATTGACTGTAATCACATAAAAGTTGACTTCAAATCTCAAGTAGTTCAGGCTATTTGAGTTTAGCAAACTCAAGATTTGAGATGATTTGAACTGATTTGATGTGTTATCCTGCTGGAAAATGGACACACTGTGGTCAGCAAGGGATGAACACTGTCAACAGAAATATTCTAGTAGACTGATGTTTAAATGGAGCACTGATGAGCACAAAGAAAAGAGACATATCCCATTAAATATACCTTACACCATTACAGCAATACCAGCCTTAACATTACATCAAATTTTGACCATAAATGCTGAATGTCACAATAGAAATAGATACTAATCAGTAAAATTTTGAAGAAAGTTTTGCCTGGTCTGTTCACTTTGTTAAACCTGTGTGAATTGTAGCCTCAGTTTGCTTTTAGCTGACAGGAGTGTCACCAGTTTGCTCTTCTTTTGCTACTATAGCTCATCTGCTTTTTTTTTTTTTTTTTTTTTTTCTTATTTTTAGGCCATTTCTCTGAAATACTTTGACCAGCCATTCTGACACCAGCAACCAAGCCGTGTTTACTTTTTTTTCATTGTTTGGGTTCCACAATACCAGGGACAATGTGATATATGATTTTTGTTGAGTATTGGGATACTGAAAATTCTTGCTATAGAACATTTCCCTTGAACTGTTATTTTTATTTATTTATGGTTTTTAATGAGTAGGTAGTAGACAGGTAGTAGATATTTTTCTGATCTAATTAAATGGATTTCAGGCTAAAAATCAATGTTAAGGTGTAAACATTTTATTAAGTCTTCTGTATATAATGCTGTGCTATGGGGATTTTCTGGGTTTCTTAGTGGGCAATTGTAGTTTCCTCCGAGTTTTACTAATAACACCATGCTTCGTTGACAAGATGTTAATGACAATGGCAACTGAAGTTGTGATTCAATTCGATTAATCATCCAAAACTATTTGCTGTTGTCATATTTTATTCTCCTCTTTACTCTGCTATTAGTATTTATTTTCAGCTCTCTCATCCGAGTCTCCAGGTTCACCTTTTTGGCTATTACCATAAATAGCACTTACAATTGTAAGTTATCAACTTTCTTTTACAGTGTAAGACAACTTGCTGCACAGCTTTTTGAGTTGACTTGACTAAAACTAAGAAGAAAACTGTTAAATAAGTTGACTGAACTAGACTAAGCAGTGTAATGGGGAGGTAAGAATAAAGATTATAAGGCCCCATCTTTTTGACCACACTTAAACAACCTATGCATGCAACACATGCAATGCTTGGTACATAATGTTTCATTTGTCACACCTTTCTATGATATGGATACTGCATACTATTATCATGATTAATGATGATATTTTTTTCTATATATTGTGCAGCCCTACTCATTATGATACTCTGAACGTTAGCAGGTCATCTTGATTGTGTCTACATGTTTAAATTCATTGAGCGCTGTCTTGTTAATGGGTGTTTAGATATTTGCATTACAAATCAGCTGAATTGCTTTGCCTTATAACATGCGTGACTTGATTGGAAATGCATACCTTTCTGTTTATAGCGTCTGTTAAGCTTAACTCATCATTCTTGCTATAGCCCAATAACAAGTATGTTAATTGATATTGAATTCATTTATAGTAAGGACACCATAAAATAGTGTAACCTTAATCGTTGTGGGCTGTAATTCTCAAAGAATGCAAAAACTGTGTTTAGTCATGTTCCAGGTTTGGTAACAACAACAATTACCGTCAGATATAAAACATACCAGAAATATAATATAATGTAAAGTGTTAGAAGGTAAACAAACTGCACTTTGTGAAGGTTAAGAGTCTCTCTCATTTGCTCTCTTTTTTTTTTATTTTATTTTTTATTATGTGAAGTATTTGTGCCTATTAGTAGTAAGGTTTGAAAATTGTTTTATTTAATTTTTTTTTTTTAAACATTTACAATGGTAATCTTAAGCACCAGAGAGGTTTTGACTGCATTTAAAAAATAAATAGGACTAAGTTGTGACTGGGAAGCTCAGTCTGTTCCATCTCTTTCTTTTAGGTCGGTTATGAGAACGCTGGCACAGTGGAATTCCTGGTGGATAAACATGGTAAACATTACTTCATCGAGGTCAACTCACGTCTGCAGGTGGAACACACTGTTACAGAGGAGATCACAGAGTGAGTGTCTTTCTGTCTGCATATGTAAATAATGTATATGTGAATACCAAAGATGAAAAGAGCTTTTGAAGTGTAATACACGTTTAAAGTCTTTGGACTTTGAAATGTGTCCATTTATTTATTTATTTATTTATTTATTTATTTATTTATTTATTTATTTATTTAACTTTAACACTTTTGTCTTTTACACTTAGATTTACAGAAAACAACCACCAAAATGTAATTTAGTGTAACAGTAGGTTATATACCAAAAATCTTGTCTTATGTAAAACAGGAATCATCTGATGACAATAAAAACATCAGTTTAGAGATCGCAGTCCAGCCATAAAATGCTTAAATCTGTATACTTTGCCTATTAGTGGTGTAACGGATCACAAATCTCACGGATTGGATCATTTTTTGGGTCAGCAAAAAAAGGGAGGAGACAAATGTCATTTGCTTTTTTAATTATACAAAAATATTACTGCAAAAACCATTGTTTTTAACAAACAGAACTTAAAACCTGTAATTTTATTAAAAATAAAATCAAGAAAGATCCATGCTGAAAAAAAGGAAAATATTCTATATGAAAATTGATCTTTGCTACTGTTGCTGATAATGCTAAATATAGAAATCTCACATCTTGTACAACATATCATATTTGTTTTCAATGAATGATTCAACAATTCACACATAAAACTTCGTTTCATTATACTGTAGGTGTATCATTTCTGAAAACCTATTCAGTGACATAATTTTGATTGTTTATCACCCATTGTTTACACGATGTAATTGCTACAACATTCACCATCGTCAAGTTCCATTTTAATCTTTACCATAAACATCTGTGTTTACATCTGAACCATAAACTATTATCCCAGTTCTTCTGTGTTATTTTCTTGTTTGTAACTTACTGAAAAGGTGTAAAAACTGAATCTCTCTCGATCAAACGCAGATTTGAATGCAGCACTTCGAAGGATTAATAAACGTATGCAAATCATTATCATTTATCATTCATGTTGCACTGGTTTGAATTGAGATCACAATCTTTTAATGTTCAATCATGCAGCTTTACATTGAGTGCATTAATGCAGGCTAAACAAACAGTGACAGAAAACACCTTTTAATAGATAACCTAAAAAAAGCATTTAGGTCCCACCACAACTTTTTCCTTCATCATTATATTTTACCAGGAAGACAAAATGCTTTCATATACATGATTTGAATTATGCGGGAGGCGATCTCTCTGCAATTGTTATAAATGTTGGATTAACCTACAAGTTCAAAAAAATTATTAATCCACAGGTCACGTGCGTTTCGAACTGTGGGTTGTGATCAGTTACACCCCTATTGCCTATACTATTCTTTTTAAACCACTAGGCTTTACCCATTTGTCTGCATCAGGCCAGAATAAATGTTTTATTTCTACATAAATATGAAAACGGAACATTAATGTACTCCTATTTTGACGTTGTATTTAAAACTTTATTTGCATTCAGCATTTTCCATTTATATCAGCCCACTTTTTGTTCAATTTATCCTGATTCTGATTTGACCACGTGTCTTTCTGACATTTGGATTCTGAGAAGATCTCCTTTTTTTTTTTTCAGCAAAATAATGACTCAGCTAAATATTCGTTGACATTTATGAAGACATTTTGTGTGGCCAAATGCAATTAAACTTGCATAACTGAGGGGCGATGTTCAGCCGCCCCATAACACTAATTAACACTCAAAATTTGTATAGTACTCTGGCTGTTAAAATGTCAGAGTGGGGAAAAAACACGATAATAAGTGCAAGACATCATCATCTTAGACCCTTTGAAACCTGTAGGATTCTCAGTGGGCTTGTATCGGAGACAAATCCCTCCTCATTTAAGAAAAAAGAAAAGCTCAGATAGTGTGCCTTGAGAGAGAGAGAAGTGGTTTGTTGTTTTCTTATTCATCCCACAGGCAAGACACACAGAAGGAGAGTGAAATGTGCTAGTTTAAATATAGAGGGGGTAAAAAAAGGTGATTTCTTTTAACACTTTTTAATGTCAACACGTTTAGTTTTTTTAATATAGGCTGTGTGTGTACAGTAATATTCTGCTAAAGGGAAAAAGATGATTAAAAGCTCAACAAATTAATATTAAAGCTGGGTGTTCAAAAACCTTTGATTTAATTGCCTGAATGTACAGTATATTTAAAGGGGTCGTGAATTGAGAAATTAAGTTTTACTTGAGCTTTTGCTACACAAGAGGTCATCGTACTAAATGAATGTTCTGTAGATTTCTGAAAATGTGACCATGGAGTAGGGCTGCACGATTCTGGCTAAAATGGGAATCATGATTTTTTTTTTTTTTTGCTTAAAATTAAAATCACGATTTTCTCATGATTCTGTGGATGTAAAATGAAGGTTAATATGAGTAGGCTATTATTATTATTATTATTATTATTATTATTATTATTATTATTATTTCTCAAACATTTGGTAAAACAACAATAATAATATTAGGCCTGTGTGTAAGTCTACTGTTGGTTAAAATGCTAAATTCTGTATAGACTTGGAATAGTGTACTTAAACAGACTTTAAATATGTCCTGGTTGATAAGTCACAGTAAAGTGATGAGAATACAATACACCAGAATACACCTATTCATAATTCTAAAGTTGAATTATTGTGTTTGAGACATATGCTTGTCTTTTGTCTTTGACAACATTACTAGACAATTTGTTTTACTGGTAAAATGAGACATTTGTCATTTATCAGATTCACTCTAGGGCTGCAACTAATGATTATTTTAATAATCGATGAATCGGATAACAAAAAAAAAGAACCTTTCATTTTCAACCTTTTATTCAAAAACAGAACTAAAATCTTTAAAAAGTGCACAAACATGTTGTCCTTGAACATCCCTGAACTATTATAATAATAATAATAATAATAATAATAATAATAATAAACTTAGTAGTTTTGTATTGTTTTCAATCCAAATATCTAAAAAAATCTAAATCAAGATACATACCTGACAGATGTAATGGCACAAGAAATTGTCTTGTCTTTTTTTTTTTTTTTTTTTTTTTCAGAAAACACCACAAAATTAAGTAATTGTTTGCTTAAAACAAGCAACATTATTTGCCAATGGGGTAAGAAAAATAGTCTTAAGATATAATCTCAAACAGAAGTTTTAAGCATCACTTCATTTTCTCATGCCATTTTTCTTTTCTGTTCTTGATTTAAGATTTTTTTTAGAAATTTGTACTGGAAACGAGACGAAATTAAAGTAAGAAAAGCTTTTTTGCAGTCTAGCTATACATGTCAACAGATTGAAAAATGAATGATCCAAAAAAGGCGAGTGAAAAAAACGCATCTTTAGTCTTGCTATGCAAAGTGCAAAGTAACTATACTACCGCTGCATTACTACTGTTATTAACTCCTTCACTGGTGAGTTTAAAAGATTCTATCTGGCCCCGGGAGTGAGTTTTGTTAGGTGATCATTATTTTTAGAACGCTCACTCTTAATGTTTCTGTGGTGACGCGTCGTGTTTGTCACGTAACACACCGCAGCCACAATAGCGCTGTATGGCAGATGTTTCCCTTTTATTGTGCCTTTCCGTTTTTATACAAAATATTCACACGCTTGTTTATCATGTCGTCAACTCCCTGATATTCCAATTCACAAAAACGTGCGAGTGATTTTGTCGTTTAAAAAAATGTGTAAATGATCTTGAACGTGATCTATGACGTGAGATAAGCCTCGCCATGTTTACTTGCGTCCAGTCATATGCTTCATTCATAAAAGCCAAACACACAGGATTCACCTGAAATGCATGCAAGCAAGTGGCTTCCCAGTTGGCAGAAGAATAGATTGAACTTTTATAGTTACTTTCACTACATGTATCTGATATGAATGCTACTCATCGGCAACTTATATTTTAATGAATTGTTAGACTTCCATAGACTTTCTTGTGTGTTTTACAAACTCTAAATGTATTGTTTTACTAGTACTTGTATGTATTTGCATGTCTAAAACATAAAATAAGCATTGGGTGGTTAAAAACACTGCATAATTGTGATAATATGGCACGTCTTTCTCTGGCTTAGCGCCAGCCAACGCAACAAAGTTCAGTTTGAATTTTTCATGTCGCGCTGCTTTTGTTTATTTAGTGTGAAATGCTCCCACACAGGGTTGCACAGGTTTCTCTGGCTTCGCCATGTATCTTTCCTCTAACATTACCTCTGCCCGTTTTTTTGCTCTGTGCTGTCTATGAGGCGCCGAACTCTGCTGGCATCAGTGTGCGAGAAAGGCAGAGTGCGTTCACTTCACTCCGTGCTCAACTAAAGTTTTTTTTTTTTTTTTTTTTAACAATCAAACGTCTCCACATCACACGACACGACGAATCGATTATGAAATTCGTTGCCAACGCTTTTAGTAATCGATTTTAATCAATTTAATCATTTTGTTGTTGCAGCCTATAGGCTAGAGTAGTTGTACTGACACTGTTAAACATTTATTTTCATGCACAATACTCTGTGTTCACTATGAAAGAAAAAACATCAAATGCTTTTTTACATAATTTTATTAAGACATAATTGACATTTTTGGATGAATTATACCTTATAAATGCAGTATGTGACACTTTTTAATGCCATTTGGAGGGGTCCATGTTGCTGAGCAATGCATTTAAACAATGTGAAGACTTGTGCAACCGCCTTTATGCTTCTCTCCTGACCTTGAAAATATAATTGGCTGAATCGTAGAAAAGCTGAATTAAATCGTGTGTAGGGTCGAATCGAGATCGCAATCTTTTTTCAATTTAATTGTGCAGCCCTACCATAGACTAGGTGGACCTTATGTCGTGCTGGCTTATTTTTTTTGCTATAGCCAAAATTACAATGTATGAGTTAAAATTTGTGATTTTATATTATTTGTTTTTTTTTATGCCAAAAATCATTACATTACATTAAGTAAAGGTCAGGTTATATGAAGATTTAAAATTTTCTTATGTAAATATGTTAAAACTCATTTATTAGTAATATTCATTACTAAGCACTTAATTGAGACAACTTTTAAATGTGATTTTATTTTATTTTTTTAGAATTTTTTTTTATTTACAATTAAATTCAATGGAAAGCTTATTTATAATCAGCTTTTAGATAATGCATAAATCGCAGTTTCCAAAAATGTACACTTATGACTTTGGTTTTGGTGGTCCAGGGAAGGGCTGCACAATTAACCGAAAAAAGATTGTGATCTCGATTCGACCCTCCACACGATCTTAATCCAGCATCTCTACGATTCAGCCAAGTATATTTTCAAGTTCTGGAGAGAAGCATAAAGGCGGTCGCACAAGTCATCACATTGTTTTGTGTTGCTCAGCCACGTGGAGCCCTTCAAATGGTCAGCAAATACTGTATTTATAAGGTATAATTCATGTAATTTCTGTCTTAATGAGCTGACGCACTGTTTGTTTACTACCGTGAGGATGTGTGCTCAGCCGCAAATGATGTCAACTGTAGTGAACCTGCATAGGATGTGAATAACTAGTAATAAAGTTGTAAATAACGTTCAGTTTGTTGCACAGAGCGATCGTTTGGTAAAAAAGGCAAGCATATGTCTTGAACATAATTCAACTTCAGAATTATCAATAATTCTATTCTGATGCAATCACTTTCCTGTGCATTAACGACCAGGACAAGTCAATTTTAAGTCTTTTCAAGTCCATCATTTCAAGTCTATTCAAAATTTAGCACAACATACAACCTACACATAGGCCTAATATTATTATTGTTGTTTTACCATAAGTTTGAGAAATAATAATAATAGCCTACTCATACTAACCTTCATTTTACATCTACAGAATCATGAGAAAATTGTGATTTGATTTTAAACAACAAAAATCGTGATTCTCATTTTAGCCAGAATTGTGTAGCTCTAGTCCATGGTCACAAATGTCTTTGTTACTGAAATAACAATTTTATTTAAAACACTAAATCCTGGAATATACTCAACTATGACATCAAAAATTGGTTAAACACTTCTTCCACAGAAGAATATGTGATTGAGGCAAATTCCGCCAGTTTATGGCAAATGTGTCATGCATTCTGCATCATTTGTGCCGGCTGGCAGAAATTCACCTCTATTCTCACATTTGCTTTGGCTTTGTACGTAATCTACTTGTGCAAATAATTCATTTGGAATTTGGTGTGAACCCAACATTAGGCTGTTGTTGCTTTTAGGCTGCATTTACTCTGCAGATCTTGATGGTCAATTGAGATTTTGTGACTGTATCCATTTTTTTTCATGACCGGCTTACATCTTTTAAAAGTGACTCGTATCTGATTTTTCTGCATTTACACTGCACACGGTAAAGACGCAATGACCAGGAAAAGAAATAAGCGGGCACTGACTGATGGCTGATAATAAAAGGGCGCTCTTGTCTCCATTCCTGTATTTAATCTGTTTGCAGGGTTTCATTTTTTTTTTTTTTTTTTTAATTCTTTTTGACAAGTTGTTTTACTACAGTTTATGACAGAAAAGTTCTCATTTGGCCAACTTATTTGAATCTAGGCCTTTTTAAACCAGTTGGCATCTTAATGTAATGTCCATGGCGTGATTTATGCATGTGATGTATGCAGTAGTTTTATATTAGTTTATATTGGTTACGTGATGGATATTGCACTCACTCATGCGCTCTTTCTTTCTCTCTCTCTCTCTCTCTCTCTCTCTCTCTCTCTCTCTCTCTCTCTAACATGCTTAAATACTTGTGCTACATAACAATATAAAAGCGTTTTTAGTCCTCGTGTATGAGATTTAAGGTTTGCGACTTTGAAGTCTGTTCTTAAATGAAAGTCAAGCCTGGTTTATACTCTAAGCATCCGCTAGTTCGCTTGAGTGCGCGCGGCGAATGTGACGTCATCACTGTGTTAGCGGAAGTTCGCTTTGGGTGCGCGTGACATTTCGGCTGGCAGTGTGCACGGCATTTTTTTGATGCTCGAGCAAACAGTTTGTGTAGCACCGCGTTTGATTTGAGTTAATTATGAACCACTTTAAAGAGATTTTGTCTGAAAAAGAATGACTGTACAGACATCTTTATGATTTGTGATCATAGAGATAACCTGATGATCAATAATTCTTGGCTAGAAATAGCAACAGCCATGGGAAAGGAGGAAAGTTTTTGTTAAAGTTTGGGAAAAACCTGAGGGATAAGTTTGTTAAAGCCAAAAGAGGCCATGGCAAAAGTGGAGACCCAGGTACACAATTACAGAAATATGTTTTTCCACTATTCATATTTTACACTGATGTGTGTGTGTGTGTGTGTATACATTAGAATTTTAAATTTAAAACAATTTAAAGAGCCCCTATTAAACATTAAATAGGGTCATATTTTGGTTGTAAGGGTCTCCAACAACAGTCTAATATGCATGCAAGATCAAAAAACACTTTCATGGTCTTATAATATGCATTTATTTTTACCTAATTTTCCCAGCGACTCCCATATGAATCGTTCAGTGATTCATTTGTTTCCAAACCCCTCCTTAGCGCAAAGCTAATCTGCGCTGATTGGACCGATGACAGCCTGTTGCGATTGGTCAACACTGACAGCCTTCAGCGCGAGACAGAGTGAAATGCACAGCTTATGAACAATATAGAAGTAGTCAGAGTGCATACACGCTTCATATTAGTGTAAGGCATGGATTTCGGCAGTAGGGGAATGTAAATGCAGACGATGGACTTGAAAATACTGACGACTAACTATTTTATTGAGCAAAAACTCCAAGAACTGTGGAGGAGATCGACACGAGTCTCCTAGCCCGTCACACTCTACCTCAGTGTTGCCAGATGTAGACGACTGATTCCAGCCCAAAAACTATCCAAAACCCGCCAAAATGCAAAAAAACCCGCCCACTCATCTGGAAAACACGGTTGTGACAGATGAGAAAAACACGATAAGCGTTTATACCCACACAATCGTGTTAAAAACAGTCCAATTGAGCGGGAAACCGCCCAATCTGGCAACACTGCTCTACCTGCTCTTTTTTCACACACACACACACACACACACACACACACACACACACACACACACACACACACACACACACACACACACACACACACACACACAACCCTCCTCCTCAGAGGACACAACACAAAAATAAAAGTCCTTAACAGAAACATTCAAAAACAGAATACATGGAATGTATATTAAAGAAACAACTTCACATTAGTTACTAACACCACAGAACACAGTACCCGGTTCTCACCAGTGTTATCAGGGCCGGCGCGTCCATAGAATAGTGAGGGTGGCGTCCGCGAACTCCCCCGGTTCTCACTTTCATCCGCAACACCCACCCCCTCCCTCCCAGTTCTCACTTTCCCCCAGTCTCCCGGATTTTTTGTGTGTGCATGAGTGCAATAAAGCAGTGCAGTTAAACACCAGCATATTGCTCTATTATTAAAAATAACACACATTCAGTATTAATCCACACAGCGGCAAAAGCTGAACTATTCTGAACCTTGACCGCCGCATGTGTTTAAGAACAGCTGACGGTAGCCATAGCAATGACAAACGACAGGACTGCAAGCTCACAAACACGTTTAAATCCCCAAAGAAACCGGCATGCGTCGCTTTTTTAGGGTGGTTTTAGTCGCGATATTTATATGTGTTAAGTTCTCAGGGCTTACCTGTTCTCTGCTTTGCCCAACGATCACCAACCCTCATTACAAAATGGAGGAAGAAACTAATCCATGAGCTGTGTATTGATAGTTCCTGTGGAGCTCTTTCAAAGTCTCATACATCAGTAGTCTTTTCTGATCCTTCCTTTTTTGCAAAAATAAACCTCAACCACTGACTCTTCACAGCTTCATCTTTGGGTAGAGAATATAACACAAACTTTCCCTCAAACTTCCAATAATATCCAGTTAGGCACAGCGTCTTCATGACTTCAGGATGTGTTTATCTTCCTCTTTGTCTTTGCTGCTGTTAGTGGGCGGAACCGCAGGTTTAAATTTTCCCGGGTTTGCGAGCAATTGGGCGGGGCTTATGTTTCGGATCCACGTCACGCCGAAACAGCTAAAGACTCGTTATCAAGACGATTCATTCGAGCCACTATGAGTCGACTCTTTTATAGATGAATCAATAGTTTTAAACACTGTCCACTTTCAGATTTAAGCCCTAGCTGGATATTTCACTTCACTTAGAGCTGTGTTACACACTACATAGAAGGTCATTTTCAAAAACCCATAATAGGGGCTATTTAAGCTACAAAACTAAAATGAAATAACAAATTATTTATTTGATAACTGGAAAGGAATATTTAAACCTATCAGTTTACGATATACTGATGCCCTGTTTTTCTTGGCTTTATTGGTGATAATGGTCAGGAATGTTGCACCATTATTGCCTTTTTAGCATAAGTATAGGACAGAAACTAGCCAGACAGTAATGTGTGAATTGTGGAGCGGGCTAAATCTAAAAAAAAAAAAAAAAAAAACATCTGTATTTTTAAGTGTGCTTTTTATTTTGCTTTTATTCTTGCCGGAATAAAAATATATTTGTAGAGTAACCCACTTTCTGTTGTCATTTGATGTTTTAATAAACTTTAATAGGTAAAACTGTCCGAGATATAAACAAACTGGTCCGTTTTGCGAGATGCGCGCACAGTCAGCGGAGGTGCGCGATGTGGCACCAGGCAAAAGTAGAAATCCAGCTTAAGACTTGATGTCATGGTTTTTAATGACGCGCAACTCGCATTGACAGGTGAAAATCCGATGTACCTGCCTAAACTGCAGGAACAAGGGCACTGATCCGATTAATATTGGATACATTTCCACGTATGAACAAGGCCTGAATCTGATTTGAGTAAATCGGATTCCATGTGATTTAAAAAAAAAAAAAAAAAAAAAAAAAAAAAAAAAATAATGACTTCTCATACATATCCAAAGAAAAAGCAGGACGAATCTATGCTTCTTTGCTGCTCTATTCTATATAATTGTTCCCATTGTTCATAGAATTTTTGGAATATCATGGACAAAATAAAACACCAAATTCCCTGATTTTTAACGACTGAAATAAACAATAAAATTCCAAGTCTTGGAATATCAGCGATTTTTGTTTTCATTTTAGGTTTGACTTTCTATTTGTCAAAATGTAACTTGTCTATTACATATTTCTTCCCCCCCATATTTATTATTATTATTATTATTATTATTATTTACATTTTTTTATTATTATTAGTATATCTTATGTTAAAGGGCGCAAAATTGAAAATATAAATAATTGTTGAATTATAAGGTTACTGTTAAGTTTGTAATATCTTAGATTTGTGTAAATGAATGATTATTTAATGCATTAATCAATGTTGTATTAATGTTATAGACTAATTGAACAAATTAACTAGGACTTTGAATTGAATAAAGCCATTCAATCTAACTTTCTTTGTTTCAATCTTTAGTGTCGTGTCCAAATCAGATGCGTCATGAAAACGTGAATTTAAAGATATATTTGACTTTTATCTGCAAAGCGCTCATGAAGGTCATGGAAATTCAGCTTTTTTTTTGTCCATGAAAGTCAGGAAGAAGTCAAGGAATTTGACATTTGGCTTAGAATGGGAACCCTGATATAGGCAGTGCTGTATACTTTAATATAAACTAATGTAAACAATTTGTCTATATATACAGTATGTATATCACATATTAGTAACTTTTGAGAATTAATAATATATCAGCCATCTAAAAAAGGAATGACTAGTTCATTAGTGTGTTGTAATTTCACGTATGCCCACTTGTATGACTACACATGTTTTTGACCTTTCTGGATGATTTCCGTCTTCACTGCTGGCTCTGACTTGGTGAATTGGTAGAGCATGATTTGCCTGTGCAGACGTACTAGGGCTCCATTCATTATAAATGTCCGTCTTGTCGCATGAAATTGAAGCTGTCAGCTCGCAATTGGCATCGCATGGCAACCCAGCTGTGAGCGTGAGGCCTTGGATGCGCATATGACTGTAATGAACTTGATTTCCAGCTCTATAGCCAGCAGTGGGGCTTGTATGCCAAGACCCTCACCAGCCGCCACCTTCTGTTGCTCATACTGAGTCACTCTACACCCCACCTGCTCTGATAACTCACTCACTTTCTTTTTCTGGTCTGGGATGAAGTTTTCACACTTCAGTTTTAAAACGCCAAGGATGATCGCATTATGACTTTGCATTTTGTCTGCATCTGTCATGGTTTAATAATACTAAATGTGGGTCAAAAGAAAAAAAAAACATTGGTAACACTTTTAAAATAACTATATTCATTCATTCATTTTCTTTTCAGCTTAATCCCTTTATTAATCCGCGGTCGCCACAGCGGAATGAACCACCAACTAGTTGTTGGAATGGGATAACTTGCACATGTTTTACGCAGCGGATGCCTTTCCAGCTGCATAAAATAACTACACACCATAAATCATTTATTAAGTATTAGCAAATAATTAAATCATCATTTGCTAAGCATTAACTCTAATAGATGTTAGTAAGCAGTTTTTAAATACAGCTATAAATGCTGTATTCTTGACACTACTTTATACACTACCTGACAAAAGTCTTGTCGTCAATCCCAGTTGTAAGAGCAACGAATAATTACTTCTAGTTGATCATTTAGAAAATCGACAGAAGGTAGATTTTTCTGATGAATCATCTGTTGATCTGCATCCCAATCATCACAAATCCTGCAGAAGACCTATTGGAACCCACTTGGACCAAAATTCTCATAGAAATCAGTCAAGTTTGGTGAAGGAAAAGTCATGGTTTGGGGTTACATTCAGGATGGGGGTGTGCAAGAGATCTGCAGAGTAGATGGCAACATTAACAGCCTGAGATATCAAGACATTTGTGCTGCCCATTACATTACAAACCACAGGAGAGGGCAAATTCTTCAGCAGGATAGCACCCCTTCAAAGACGGTCAATGTGCTCCAGGATTGGCCAGACCAGTCACCAGACATATGAACATTATTGAGCATGTTTGGGGTAAGATGGAGGAGGCATTGAAGAGGAATCCAAATAATCTTGATGAACTCTGGGAGTCCTGCAAGAACACTTTCTTCGCCGCTCCAGATGACTTTATTAATAAGTTATTTGAGTCATTGCAGATATGTATGGATGCAGTCCTCCAAGCTCATGGGAGTCGTACACAATATTCATTCTTTTTCCTCAGCACCATGACTTTATATTCTATACTGTACATTATTTCTGTTAAATGACAAGAATTTTGTCTAAGCAAAGTCAGGTCTTACTGTCCTAATTAAATAATAAAAAATCAAGACATGATCATATTTTATTGTGGTAAAATAAGTGTAATATAGATGGCTTTGCCTTTAATATAAGCCACTTTGGTACCAAATGATCAACTAGTAGTCAAGTTATTATTTATTGTTCCTAAAACTTGGATAAGCGACAAGACTTGTCGGGTAGTGCAAGTACATAATAATACCTATAATTTCTAGATAACTAGATATAACTTCATCATTGTATTTTCATACTATAATTAATTTTTTCCAATTTTTTTCAGTATTGCATTATTTACAGACCAGTTATTTAAGAATAGCTGGTGTTTTTTTTATTTTATTTATTTTTTTAGGATACATGATTAATAAACTTCACATTTATGCATCTCATTATTCAGGCATAAAATAATAGGTTTGTATGTTAATAAATGCTTTATTAGCTCAAATTTGTGCAGTTTTGTGACCTAATCTGGTGAGGACTATTTGTGCTTTTGTCAGCACATGATGCATGTTACTATAATAGAGGAATACAGCATTTGTAGCTGTATTTATAAACCGCTAACTAACGTACAGTATATGAACTTTATAATAATAAAAGATTCAAAGTGTGTAGTTATTATAATTATAAAAACGACAGACTTTGTTGTACATTAGAATGTCCAGTTTATTTATAAAAAGGCTCAACTTAAAAAGGGCAATCATGCAATTTTACTGTTATTAACAGGAGACACCCAGTAAATTGTCATCATTCATTTGAACAAAAGTTTATATAACAGTATATTTAGAGAAATGGTCATTTGATGGCATGCTAAGGCTATTTTAAAGTATGCCCACTTGTATGACTACACAGTCCAGCGCTAGTAATTTTCACCGCAAAATTTAAAATCTAACTATTTCAGTTTAATTGTTCCATTTAATGTTTTTATTTTGTATAAATGACAAAATACTCATATTTCTCCTCTTTTTTTTTTTTTTTTTTTCTAATTAAACTTTTAAAATGTTATTTGAAATATTAAAGTTGACAATTAGCTTTCTTTTAATGTGTTTCTATTAATTTATAAAAACACTTTTGTAAATTCAAATTGATGCTGAGCCCAAAATGGCGCTTGCTTTTGGCCAATACTTCATTTAGAATCTTAAAATATGAAACCAAAAACAAATTAATAATCTTTTGTCTAGTATTAATTTGTCTATCATAAAAATGTGTGACATAAAATTATTTATAATACAAAAAAATTAGTATAATCTGCTGTTAAAATGTTTTGTTAATGCCATTTTCCAACCTTTAGGCTCAATTTATTTGATCAAATACAATAAAAACAGACAAAAATGCTAATAATACTTAAAAAAAATTCTAATTCATTGTTTAAAATTTGTGAACCAGAGCACAAATTTAAGCATCATAACTTCTCTAAGTGTCTCGTGAGCCTTCAGAAATCAAACTAATATGCTTCATTCTGTTATGTATAGGCCTGTCACGATACCTATTTTTGGTCGTACGATATATTGCACCAAAATATAATATAAACGATATTATTGTCATTTTAAGACCATTTTATGCCACTCATTATATAATGCCAGAATGACAATATAATATCACAATGCAAGTACACTTTCAAAAAACACAAAATATTTTATTCTTAAGAATATTTAATTTAATTATAGTCATTTTAACAATTCAATAATTAGGCATTGAAATCAGAATGTGAAAACGCATATCCTAAATGAATAATAATTAGTGTTAACAAAAAAGCGCAAGGTCAAAAGTAATATATCTGCTACCAGATCTATTTTCAGTTGTCAAACATCCACAGGAAAATATACTATCGCAATTTATAGTAAACACTATAGTGTTTTTAACTATACTAACAACTCCAGTAGAGGTAGAGATGTTGCACAATCAGTTAAAATGTTGCTAGAATAGTTTTTATGTATGGGCGATATACATTGCGTCACTAAAAATAATTGAATTGATGTCCATGTGTTGTGCGATAAGTCGATATATTGATTATTGTGACAGGCCTAGTTATGTAAACCGTTTTGTAACATCATGCATGTCTCTACTGTCTCAATCAATTGAATGAATTCTTATAGCTTTAATGTCATTTAAAAAATGTCACCAACCTCAATCTTTTGATCCATGTATAATATTCCTCTTCTTTCTTTTACAACCGTACACCTTTAACTACATCCATCCATTAAGGCAACCTGAATTTGCAATATTATATGGCTTTGTGTTTCGCTTTTAAAGCAGCCTATATTGTCAGCTACATTTAGTAAAGCATGTCAATAACGAGTGCTTTTTTGGTTGGCTTCCTTTGTGCGAGTAGGTCTTTAAAGCAAGACGAAAGGGCCGGAAAAAATGGGTTTCTCTTTTGTGACAGTCCATTTCATTCTCCAGTAACAACAGCTTGGTTCCTACTGCCCCTTTCTGCCTGTTACTTTCTTTAATCACCCGTGTGTGTGTGTGTGTGTTTGTGTTTTTGTTGATCCTGAGACAATCATATTCAGCTGTGTATTTGTATGCAGCTGGTCTTTCTTCTGTCCCCCAGTCTCATTCTCTGTGTCACTGATATGACCTTCGTTTGGGCACAGTAATTAAGATCAATTACCCTCTGTCACTCTTGTCGCTTCATGCCACTGGCAAGGTAATAAAATATGCCAGCTGCCCATAATTACCGATCATGTTTTCATAATTTGATACCTCCTCCATCTTTCTGTCATTCCTTCAGGTCAGAAAGTCTTAGGGCAGTAATAAGACGGCTGACCACAGCGAGAGTTGTTGATTTTAAAATACAGTTGTTCAGGTCTAATCTCTTTCTGTCAGTCCTGGTTCGTTGTTTCCCAGTCGTTCTCTTTGACATTTTCACAGTCTGTCTGATGAATGTTGTACAGGAAAAAATGAAAAGATTCAATTGGATTGGCTCTTTTCATTAGCGACTGTTCTGACATGAAAGGCAGCAAACCGTTCATTTCACATCTGAAGAAAACCTGGCACCGGTGCAACGTTTATGATGGTGTAATGTATGATACAACTGAGCTGAATGAAAAGCCATTCGATTGTGCGTTAAATGTCTCCGTAACACTTTTCCAGTTTTGTTTGTTAACCAGATTAGTTCTGAAAAACTAACAATACATACTTGTTAATGATTAATAGTAAAAAGCATATTTTGATTTTAGCATGTTAAGGTTAATCTTAACAATTGGCTATGGCTGCACGATAAAAATGGGAAATAAGGAAAAAAAAATGGACATTGCAATTATTTTACTTGTCTGTGATTTATATATTGCCATGTGAATATATTTTCACAACATTGACTTATGACTCCATTTGGAAAGAATTCATGGATTTAGAGTACATGTAATTGGGATTAATCTGTAGGGAAATTAGTCATACATATAATATTTTTAATAAAACTAATTAACCTTACATGAGTACAACAGTACAAAGATACAAATGAAATAAACCATCTTTTAGTTTTTCTGTGGAATCTTAACAGTATTCTGATACATAAATTAAATGTAATTTAGTCTAAATTAACATTGCAACAACCGAGGAGTCTTTGCATCTGAAAACGTGAGATGCAGCGCTCAGGAGTGGTTCCGCCATATTATCGTAGTCAAGCCAGCTGCTACTGTAAACAAAAGCTCACAACACTAGTCCCACTGTGGCATTCTTCTGATTGGTGAACTATTCTGGAACTGACTGTATGACAAATGACCACTTTTATAATTACACACACACTGAACTGAACAATTTAAGTATAATCTACAAAACTGACAAGTTAAATAAACTTAAATATGCAAGTTTTGGGAGACTCCGTTAGGAGTCCTGCGATGTAACTATTGCGGATTCGAACACTGCAGTATTGATGCTGATTTGATATATTGTGCCGCCCTATTGTTATAATTATAAGCTCTGCTGTATGTGTTAGCACTTAATTGGTTGTGGACATTTTTTTATTAAAACAAGGGTAATAAACATTTCAAAATTGTATAGTCTCTTACTATAGGTTATATTAATAAACCGTTTTAAAAGGAAAAACGTAATTTATTTTAATTTAATAATTGCACAAATTTTTTATTAAAGTAGTTGTACTAGTTTCGTTTGTTTTATGATTTTATCTTTACTGTGTTTATTAAAAATATTTAATATTTTGTTCTGTAAATGTTTACGTTTTAAATACATTTACTCATTTAACAGATGGTTATCTAGGCCTGTCGCATCAAATTTTGGTTGTACAATATATTGCACCACTATTTATTGCAATAAACATTATTATTTTTCTTTTAAAATCATTTTATGCCACTCGTTATATAAGGCAAGTATAATAGCACACTTTCAAAAAGCATAATATTTTATTCTTAAGAATATATATATATATATATATATATATATATATATATATATATATATATATATATATATATATATATATATATATATATATATATATATATATATATATATATATATATATATATATATATATATATTGCCATCGTGATTTTCCAAAGTAATACTGTGCTTTATAAAGTTTATTATTATTATGATATAGTGCTTGTACTCGGAAGTCGCTTCGTGTGATGTTACACTTAACAAGCAGATATTAATTGTTGTGACAGGCCTACTTTTATCCAAAAATAATCACTTTACATGATCAGAGAGCAGCAATTTCTATTAATGGTATAACAAGTCTAAGTATTTTTTGTTTAAATTTGTATTCCTGCAAAAATACAGAGAGGAGAGTGTGTGTCCTACAGGTTTGTCGAGCCCACTCACTTGTGTGGAGCACACTCATAATTGCACAATGTTTTCAAAGAATACAATGTTTTTTTGCTTTTTAAAAAAAAAATCAGAATACATATAAATGTTTTGACTAATTTATTAGTTTAAATTAGGGCTGCATGATATTAGAAAAGTTATGATAGCGATTATTTTATTTTTCTGCGATTTTATTTATTTTTTTTTTTTTATTTATTTATTTTTTATTTATTTTTTAAATATTGCCATATGAAAACAGATTTATAATATGAATAACTCGATTTAATGGTTTTCTGGGTAGTCTAACAGTGTTCAGGTACAAAAATTGAATAATTACAATGCAAAAATACTTTTATTACTTGTTGTCTTGTTTTTAGTCTAAATGTAAAAACAAATCCTAGACCAAGTAAAAATATTGTTTAATTTTCACTGTCAGAGGAAATAAGTGAAAAATTAGGAGGTTTTTTTTGCCTGTTGCCAGTGGGGTAAGTGAGATAATTCTGTTTTTGCTTTGAAATGTGGATATTTGGACTTTAAAACAAAACAAAAATTCAGAGTAAGAAATGTTTTTTTGCATAAATCATATAAATTACATGCAAATACAGTGGTTTAAATACAATTCTGTGGCTCCTGGTCAACTATGATTCAGACTGGACATTGCATATTTTTGCAATGTGACAATTGCAGATGCGCACATTACGATACATCGATGCTAAAACAATATATTGTGCAGCCCTAGTTTAAATTGAAATTAAATTAAAACTTGGTCCTTTAAATATGTAGATAGATATGGTATAAGATATGTCATGTTTTGGCAATATATGTTCTAGCATTTGTTGTTGGTCTGGCGTCTACCAGCAGGGCCATTGAACCATATTATTTAGCCAAAGGCTGACTGTTTGACCAGAACAAGCTTCTGGTTGTCCAGGTTTTATGCTGATATTCAAATTCTGGCTATGCAAGAGTACTCTCCCCATTTCTTTCCAATTATACATAAGCCTGCAAGTGCATGGCGAAAAAGTTGATTGAGTGCTTCAATTCTTCACTCTCTGCCTCCTTCCACGCCTCACAGCTGTGCAGTTTCGCCGTGACTTTTCACGCTCGTTCTGGCTTCGTGTTTGTTTGAGATTGTGTGTGTGTGTGTGTGGGTGCGTCGTCTCTGGGTGACCCTGGTAATGGGTTTCTAATTACTTTGGGTTGTTGCTAAATTGCAGCTGCTCATTTGTATTGGTCCATTTTTGCAGGGAAGAGATTGGACAAGGGCATTAGGGGGCTTGGAAAGACGGCTTGATGAAGGTGCAGGAGAGAGCGAGACAAAGACGCCGAAAGAGAGAGAGAAACGAGATGAATGAGGCGGATGAACCTTTCGCACCTAACAGGGGAATGGGCTGAGACATCAGTGCATTGTTGTAGTTTGTTTTCTGCAAGCGTATTGATTTATTTTTAATGGACGCTAATGGTAATGGTATAGATCATTATGCAACGTGACAGATGCCAAAAGTTTTAAGGGGGAAAGTTAGCCGGAGAGAAGGCTTGGTAATTAAAGGTCAAATATGATTTTGAGGTTAATGGTGTAGGAGGAAAGGAACTGATTGACGTGAAGTTATTTAAAGGGATAGTTTGCCCCAAAATGAAACTTTGCTATTAATTTACTGACCCCGAGGCCATCCAACATGCTGGTGACATGGTGGAATTATAAAGGATATTTTTAGCTGAAACTGTGGTTTGGTGCTTCATATTTTTCAAAACTTTTTGAGTAAAAAAGCCTCATGTAGGCTACAGGCAAAACTAAAATTCTATCGTATGAAGTAGTCTTATAAAGCGAAACATTTAGTATGTGCAGGAAACTCAACATTTATTTATTTACATTTTTGCAAAAGTCTTGAAATTGATCAGGATTTGTTACAGATTTGAATTATTGACATGCTTTGCAATTGCTTTGAAATGTGCATTTTTATTCTACGCTTGATGTAATCTCAACCGAAACATTTCCGTAACATTTTCCAGTGAGTAGTTGAGCTCAAGTGCATCAAATGAAAAGCAAATGAGAGGCGGAAGGGGTGGGGCATGTCAGATACTTGAGAGTTTATGATAACTGAAAGGTTATGATTTGATGAGAAATCAGGATGTGGTGACGTTAATAAAACTGTGATCCATTTAGGCGGAAGTGACAAACTACAAGCTTTACATGTTTATACAGTTTTATGTTTTCTATATGCAAATTGCAGAATGATTTTAGGAGTATCATAAACTTATATATATGAAATAAAAAATAACACCTTTATAAATTGTATTTAATGTTTACAATGCAAATCCAATGATGGGCTAAAAATGGGCTAAAAATCTGTGGAAATCTGCAGATTTCTGCACGCGCAGACTCCGTGTGGGCCTACTTATAAGTCAAGAATACAGCACTTGTAGATTTATTTATAACTGCTTACTGTGTTTACGTAGAATTAATGCTTAGCAAATAACGAATAAATGCTTAGCTAATTATTAAGTATTACCACTTTAAAGTCAACTTTTTTTGTTGACTAAAGTTAAGGGTATAAATTAAGGCGTTTCCCTCAAGTTAAATAACTTATCTGTTAAAAGATTAAAAAGATTTTGACGGTATGATAACCTTGGATAAAAATGTCACGGTTTCGTCATATTGTGATTATTGCTCTAAAATATATTCTTTTAAAAATTAAAAATATATTCTTTTAAAAATTATTATTTTTTTTTTCCTTTTAAACACTTTTATTTTGAGAAACATTTATAATATTTTGGAACAGTAAACATGTCGGGCTAAATGAATTGACTTCTGATGTCTTCATTTGTTTCAAAAACAGATTTTCTTTCAATTTAAAATGGCATCTTTTCTGCTGGATAAACTGTTGTCCTAAAAAACAACAAAAAAAAAGTAAATAAATTGTACACATACCTTAGGAACGGTATTGCAGAAAATTTTGACTGTTTTAAAACCTTGACTTTTCCAAACCGCGGTATATCTTGAAAAAGGTATCATCCCATGCCTAGCTTTGTTTCCATCCACCTGTTTTTATGCACATTTTGGATATTCGCATACAAAAAAGTTTGATGGAAACGCCAAGATGTACGTATGTTTTAAAAATGTGCATCAGAAACTTTTTAAATATGATGATAAAAATGTCTGTGAAATGGAAAAACCAAGTGGCTGACCATATTTTTGGTCATTCTAAACATCGTTACCATAGTAGTATTAGTGTTGTCATACAGTTTTATTCATTACCTCTAGAATTGTCAAGAGCATCTGTGCTCTGTGTCTTACGCCTTCCAATGCCACCAGGCATTTATTGATTGTTGCCATCGTCTTCTAAGGCGCAAGCCATTTATTAAATAAAGAAAAGTCTCACGCAGCTTCTCCCACTGCAGCAAACTTATTTTTTACTGTTGATATTTGGCGCAAGTTAATAAGGAAGTGACCATTTTTTTGATTCATTGGTTTGAAATGCTGCTTTATTTGCACGTCTTTTATGCGATATTCAAATTTTGGACATATATTTAATATGCATCTTTGGATGGAAACATAGCTACAGTAATGTAACCAAAAATGGAAAAGGTTTTTTTGTTTTTGTTTATGGTTTAAAAAAAAAAAAAAGTTTCTAGTTGACGTTTTCACAACAATCTGCTTTACACATCTGCCGGTTGTCACATCTGCATGCCAGGTTTTGTCAATGTCACCTTATCAGCAAACAGTACCTGTAAAGAAGTGACAACTGCTGTGAATGTAGAATTTGCTGTGTGTGTGATATGCATCTTCGCTTTAATTTGTAATGTGAATAAATCCACCCTTTTTGATAGATTGCTAGTAAACACTTGAGCAACAACACATTTTTGAGTGAATTATCCCTTTAAGAAAAAAATGAAAGTTCCTTGCATCTTCGATAACCTTAGGGTGAGCAAATTAACAGCAAACTGTCACCTTTTGCCTGAACTCTCCGTTTAAGCTGACCACACACTCGGATCCCGCTTTTCTCTCCTGAGGGGATTTCATTCCTTTGTGACTGTGCTCTGCTGACCTTTTACTGGTATAGTGTTGCATCTGATAATGCAGCGCTGTTTACTGTCAACATGATTTTAGTTTGTGTGGATTTGTTGTGGTATTGATGTCCAAAGCTTCTGTCCTCTCTGATTTGGCTCTGAATGGAGCAGATAAAAAACAACGGCTCATAGGGGGCCCTTGAGATCCCTCTGTGTGATGACAGAGACTCGGTCCGTGCCAGTGTCCCTCTCCAGGTGTGTTTGTGTGCGTTTTCTTAGCAGCTGGTAACCATAGGCTGATGGGCTCGAGTGCTTTGTCAACAGCGCTGTGTAATGATGCTGTTTAAACAGGCTGCTTTGGACTCGACACCTGTACACACTTATGACCACAGATAAGATGCGGGACAGTGTGCTTCTGTTAAGCCCCACACAGGTTTCCAATTGAACTCCTCTAATGTTATTCCGCTGCAGGCATAGAAATATTCAACACTGAAATCAGACTCAAACCTTTGTGGAGGAAAAAGGAAAGATGTTTCTTCATTTTGAGCGGCTTTTTGATTTATACTTCTGGTTGTTTGTAAGTTGAACCACAAATGCAGTTTTTTTTTAATGTTAATTATTAGTGTTCTATCTAATTTGTGTATGTACTGTTGAAGTCAGAATTATTAGCCCCCCTTTTTTCTTTTTTTAATGATTTCCTAAATGATGTTTAACAGGATCACAATGTTCAATGTTTTATTCTGGAGAAAGTCTTATTTGTTTTATTTCGGCTAGAATAAAAGCAGTTTTAAAAGACATTTAAAGGACAAAATTAGTAGCCCATTTAAGCTATACAGTGAGTGCAGAATTATTTGGCAAGTTGTATTTTTGAGGATTAATTTTATTATTGAACAACAACCATGTTCTCAATGAACCCAAAAACTCATTAATATCAAAGTTGAATATTTTTGGAAGAAGTTTTCAGTTTGCTATTTTAGGAGGATATCTGTGTGTGCAGGTGACTATTACTGTGCAGAATTATTAGGCAACTTAACAAAAAACAAATATATACCCATTTCAATTATTTATTTTCACCAGTGAAACCAATATAACATCTCAACATTCACAAATATACATTTCTGACATTCAAAAACAAAACAAAAACAAATCAGTGACCAATATAGCCACCATTCTTTGCAAGGACACTCAAAAGCCTGCCATCCATAGATTCTGTCAGTGTTTTGATCTGTTCACCATCAACTTTGCGTGCAGCAGCAACCACAGCCTCCCAGACACTGTTCAGAGAGGTGTACTGTTTTCCCTCCTTGTAAATCTCACATTTGATGATGGACCACAGGTTCTCTATGGGGTTCAGATCAGGTGAACAAGGAGGCCATGTCATTAGTTTTTCTTCTTTTAGACCCTTTCTTGCCAGCCACGTTGTGGAGTACTTGGACGCGTGTGATGGAGCATTGTCCTGCATGAAAATCATGTTTTTCTTCCTGTACCACTGCTTGAAGGTGTCTTCCAGAAACTGTCAGTAGGACTGGGAGTTGAGGTTAACTCCATCCTCAACCCGAAAAGGCCCCACAAGCTCATCTTTGATGATACCAGCCCAAACCAGTACTCCACCTCCACCTTGCTGGTGTCTGAGTCGGACTGGAGCTCTCTGCCCTTTACCGATCCAGCCACGGGCCCATCAAGACTCACTCTCATTTCATCAGTCCATAAAACCTTAGAAAAATCAGTCTTGAGATATTTCTTGGCCCAGTCTTGACGTTTCAGCTTGTGTGTCTTGTTCAGTGGTGGTTGTTTTTCAGCCTTTCTTACCTTGGCCATGTCTCTGAGTATTGCACACCTTGTACTTTTGGGCACTCCAGTGATGTTGCAGCTCTGAAATATGGCAAAACTGGTGGCAAGTGGCATCTTGGCAGCTGCACGCTTGACTTTTCTCAGTTCATTTTTGCGACCCTGTTGACTATTTTGAATGAAACGCTTGATTGTTTGATGATCACGCTTCAGAAGCTTGGCAATTTTAAGAGTGCTGCATCCCTCTGCAAGATATCTCACTATTTTTGACTTTTCGGAGCCTGTCAAGTCCTTCTTTTGACCCATTTTGCCAAAGGAAAGGAAGTTGCCTAATAATTATGCACACCTGATATAGGGTGTTGATATCATTAGACCACACCCCTTCTCATTACAGAGATGCACATCACTTAATATGCTTAATTGGCAGTAGGCTTTCGAGCCCATACAGCTTGGAGTAAGACAACATGCATAAAGAGGATGATGTGGTCAAAATACTCATTTGCCTAATAATTCTGCACTGCCTGTATTTTTTATTGATGGTCTACAGAACAAACCATCATTATACAATAACTTGCCTAATTACCCTATCCTGCCTAGTTAATCTAATTAACCTAGCTAAGCCCGATTAATGTCACTTTAAGCTGTATAGCAGTGTCTTGAAAAATATCTAGGCAAATATTATTTACTGTCATCATGGCAAAGATAAAATAAATCAGTTTTTACAAATGAGTTATTAAAACTACTATGTTTAGAAATGTGTTGAAAAAGTCTTCTCTTCGTTAAACAGAAATGGGGGAAAAAATTAAACGGGGGCTAATAATTCAGGGGGGCTAATAATTCTGACTTCAACTATAGGCGGGGGTCCCAAATCGCATACTTGTGCACTTTTCTTTGCCATTTTGCCGTATAAATAGTGTAAGTAGTGCATTCACACTGAAAACTCTAAAAAATAAAAATAAAATAAGTGCACTTTAATTACCCAGATGATGCACTTATTCCACTGGTAATATGAAGTGTGGAATGCTGGACACTTTTGGGCACTTTCGGGCACTGATGTTGCATTACTCTATTTATTTTAGATTGTGAAAGCAGTGTTCTCCTACGAGAGTGATTTTATAACGCCTCCCGATGGTTAATGCGGTTATACTCATGGCAGGTATTATTTGGTTGTTTGGTCATTTATTTCACTAATTTGGCAACCGTCAAATGTCATCAGGGAAACGGTTTGAATTTCTGCTTCGTAAAAAAACGTTAGTGTTCCAATACATACATATACTCTGCTGTTGAGTAAGTGCATAAGTACACAGTACATTAGTGTATAGTGTGCCATTTCGGACACAGCTTGTGTGTTCTGTTCACTGAATCACGCATGTGCAGTATTATTGGTTAACAGCTTCTCAAATCTGATCTCAGCGTACTGTTCTAATAACTGAATAACTCTGTATATATTGGTTTATTTCAAGTCAGAGTGGAATATTAAGCATGTAAATAAGTTTTTTTGTGGATAAGTGTTTAACGTTTCTGGAGACGCGAATCGTTTCAAATGTTCTGTTCTGTTCACTTAGAAGATCCAGTTAAAAAGAACGATTCATTTGCGATTCGCTAATACATACATAAAACAGTTATTGGGCACAAATGTGTTTAATTATTACTTTTAAGTGTTTGCTCGGGTTGTATTTAATGCTGTTACCGTGCTGCTGTCATGTCCAACAATTGTTTTTGTCGCGGGAGCAATATTGAGGATGACTGGAAGACGACCAGCTTGATCTGGCCAATGGCATCAGGATTACAGCCTCTGCGCTGCCAGGTGTTTGACCGATGCGGCACCTCAAAGTAAATAGATTTACTTCTAAAAGTCATACAGTGTGTATTAAATACATTCACAAAGACTAAAACAAAGGACGTTTTTGCTAAAATAGTAGTTCGTTTCAGTTAGTTTTATATATGCACAATACATTTTCAGTTAGTTCTAGTTTTTTAAACAATTGTTTTTATTTTTATTTTAGATAACAAAAATGTTTTTTCAATTCTAGTTTTTGTTATTTGTTTTTTTTCGTTAACTATAATAACCTTGATACGCACATTATGAATTAAAAATGAGAGGACATGTTGATTTGATTCGGCTTTAATAGAGAGTCCGTGTCACCATATGTTGATTTCTGTAAACTCCGCTATGATCATATTCATCAGCACTGGCAGAGATGAAACGCACACACAGAGGCACACATACACGACGGCGCAGTGTCACTCAGGGGCTCAGTGTGTTGTATGACTGACTGGGATTTACTCCACTCCCACATCATTTCTGCATATGCTGCGGCATGGCATTGGCAATTAAAACGGAATAAAGAATCAGACTGAATATATTAACACTGCTCCTCCACCTCCTCACTCAACGTCTCCATCACCGTTCTCATGCTGCTCTGTTCGCCTGTCCTCCTTTTTCCTCTCTGCTCGCTTGTTTTTCCCAGTCTAATGCTCTCGGTCTTCTTTGTTTGTCTCTCTCCTCTGCTCTCGCTCACTCTTCCTCATCTGTCTGACTGTAGGCTGCTGAAATGCTGTGGCGTCTGGAGATTTAAAGGCTACACAGTGGCTCTTTAGGGGGAAGCAGATGTGTGCTGGATGTTTTTATTTAGTTTATTTATTTATTATTTTAAAAACCTGGGTTGAAAGATTTGACCAGAAGGTGATATGAGCTCCAGAAACAACATTCAGTATTCACACTCAAACGACATGGCCAACAAATGAGGGCTACGCAGGGTAACTGGGGGAATGGGAGAACATGAAAACAGAGTGGAATATGAGCACAAACAGCTGATCATTCAGGTCAAATCCTTGTTTATTTAAATGCAGATTGTTTGTCTGTGCAAAGGTTTTGGACATGACAAACATTGACACACACATGCGCGCACACACACACTTTCACACGCATGCACACTTTGTCTCACACTTACTCGCTTACAAGCACGCACATACATGTACACATGCTCTCTCATGCGCACACACACTGTCTCTCTCTCTCTCACACACACACACACACACACACACACACGCACACACACGCACACACACACACTTTCTCTCTCACACACAGACACTTTTACACGCTTTCTCTTGCACACACTCACACTTTCTCTCTCACACGCGCAGATACACTTACACTTGCTCTCGCACTCACATACATGTACGTACATACATACTTTCTCACATGCGCACACACACACACGCACGCACGCACATGTACACATGCTCTTTCACTCTCTCTCTCTCTCTCACACGCACACTTTCTCTCTCATACGAACGCACATTTTACACGCACACATACTCTCACATGCGCGCACTCACACACTTTCTCTTGCACATTCTCACATACACACACTCTTACTCCTACACGTGCGCACACTTTCTCACACGCACACTTTCTCTCACACAGACACGCACACTCACTCGCGCTCCCTCTCACATGCACGCACATACATGTACACATGCTCTTTCACACGCTCACACCACACACTTTTACACACTCACATACACTCTCTCACATGCGCGCACACACACTTTCTTGCATACACACAAACACAAATTCTCACACATGCGCACACACTTCACACGCACTTTCTCACACACACACTTTCTCACACACACACATACACTTACACTCCCTCTCACATGCACGCACTAACGTACATGTACATACATACTCTCTCACACACACACACACACACACACACACACACACTTTCTCTTAGACATTTCACACGCACATTCTCACACACACGCACCCATACACACACACCTTCTCTCACATAGACACTTACTCACTCTCACACGGACACACACACACTCACTCACTCACACACACTTGCGCTAGTTCTCTCACGCACGCTTATACGTGTGTGTGTGTACATACATACACACACACACACACACACACACACACACACACACACACACACACACACACACACACACACACACACTCACACACACACACTTTCTCATGCGCACACACTTTCTCTTTCACATGCGTGCACACACACACACTTACACTCACTCACATGCACACACATACATGTACACACATTGTCTCTCGCATGTGCATACACTCTCTCTTGCATACACACACACGCACACTTTTTTTTTCTCACATGTACGCACCCACTTTCCCGGGCATGCACGCAGACACACTTTCTCTCTAACACGCATGCATACACACACTTACTCACAAAGGTTTCCCAGATAATATATGTTTGGATCTCTTAGAAAGGGCTGTATGATAGTAGATTAAACTGGATGCAGGTGTAAAAATAAGTTCACTGCCAAAAGCGGTGAAAAAAAGACCACCATATAAAAATGGTGAAATTGAAATGCTCTGAGTGTTTGCGTTTGGACTAAAATGAACCACTGGTCATCTGTCGTTGTTTCCTTCTGCTTTTGGTGTAGAAGATTACAAGCATACTGTTTGTATGGAATAATCAATGAATTGTTGTGTGTGTGTGTGTGTGTGAAAGGATATTAAATACATGCGTGAAGGCAAAATGAAAACCACCTGACATGAAGCGAATTAAAGCATTATATTGCACACCTTCCAGCCAATCAGAATCAATTGTCAACAGACCAGGGAATACAAAGATTTATTGAATTCAGCAAACCTGTTATTGCTTTATCCAGAGCTCCAGCAGTCATTGGTAAATGACTGATCCAGTGACACGCCTTCACTCTACAGTAGCTTACACAGCGTCTTTTCTCTTGAACCTAGCTGAAAAATTATCCCCACACAACCTCTAATAAAATAGAGTTTTACTGCCAGGAAAAAGGGTTACAAATGACGGCCATTTACTCTGTCATGAGCCCTGGACAAAAAAAAACCCCCATGATTATCTGCTTAATTTTAAAATCCACTTCTACTGACTTGGTCTTACTGCATTTAGCAATAAAGTATGCTATATATGATCAAATAAGGAGGTTGATCCAGCTGTTTCTTGTTCTGCTTGTGTAAATCGCATTAGGCTTATTGCAGAAAACTGATGTTGCACGCATCAATGCTTTTATGGCAAAAGAAAGTAACCACCATTCGGCTCATCTGCTTGGAAAAGAGCTCCGATTGAAGATGCTGATGACACACTTTAAAGAAATGCTTCATTTATCAGCCACAACGTATTGTATTATCCCACATAATGCGTCGTTGTCTGGGATTTCAATGCGTGCCAAGGAAAAAAGCGTCATAGATAGATGAGTCATTGGTTAAAATGCCGTTATTAGTGAATTCTCTTCTCATTCAGATGCTTTGAAAACAGGTTAGTTATAAAACAAATGGAATGTTCTACTGGGTTTATGGGAGAGGATAAAAGGTACGGTTTTCTTAATCAGGATGTTGTGCATTTGGGGGAGTTTGGTAGGCGATGCGTGTTTACTCAATCAAAGCCTGTTCATATTATAGTGCAATAATCCTTTTAAGTTATTGTTTTGCTTTAGAGTCACTGTAGCTTTCTGCAGTTGTTTGATTGCTGCTAGGAAATATTGCTTGGGGAACCATACTGATGCATATAGTCAGGAAAGCTGCTGGAGAGATGGGGAAAGTGGAAGTGAACATTGTGCCCTTGAGACTGGGTCAGCGGCCCCTTATAGCTGTGATTTTTATTAGCACGTTGGATCCCAGAATCTCTTATCACTGCTGCAGATTACATTTCCTGTCCAGCCACAGAAAGCCAAACAGATAAATAGATTATATAGCATACAATCTTGAGGTACAATTTTGTATGTTCTTTTTTTTATGAGGTAAATTTTACATCCTCTTTATTATTGACTTTATTAATGAAATCAAAATGAAATCAATTATACTTGGATATCAATTAGCAAATGAAAAGTTTTGTCCTGTTCAAGAACCTGTTTACCTTCTACATATACAGTTGAAGTCAAAATTATTAGCCCTGTTGAAATATAAATGTATGTACTTCAATATAAATGGTCCTAGGATTGAGTGAGTAAGTAAGTTTATGTAAGTTTGAAGTTATGTTCTTTGCTTTTTAATTATATAATTTAATTCAAAACTCTTGCAGCCCTGGTGACATTAAACATATTGCTTTCCTGAGCACTGGCAGATCCCAAAGTGATGCATTTGTGTCTCATTGTCTCTGGGCTGATCAGAGCAGGTGAAACCTCGCAATCTATTCAAGACCCTAAATTTTCAACTTAAACTTGTCATGCATGTTTTCTATACACTGCCTCTCCTAAAACTTATAATAGACAGGACGACTCAGTCTCAAATCAGACTTGTGTTAGACTTGTTAATGTACTCATGTCACTGTAAAGGCTGATTTATACTTTTGCGTTGAGTGATCGGCGTGACCCTCGGTGCCTGCCTTACATTTATGGTTTTATGTGCTGTTTGTGTTGCTCTGCAATAACACTTCCGAAACGCTAGCTGGCAGTAGGTTTTTTTGTTCCTGTGTCAAGTTTCTTTACAGGTATTTACTTTTTTCTGAATGCTATAAGTAACTAAAACTTGCTCATTCAGAGGCGGGAACCGGTGGACGCGCAACACCTTTAATCATAAAGGTAAACATAAAACAAAAGTTTCCATCTGGTGCTCTTTTACAGGACTCATCACTTGTAAACTCTCGCTCTATCGGGCTCGCGGCTCTCAGCGTCGCCCACACTCGTCACCGGTACCAAGCTGATCAATCACAGAGCTTGCGCTATGGGTCGTTGCGACGTATGGTTTTGTTTTTTTTGAGAGGTGCAGGTCAGCGTCGGCATCAGCCATGGCGAGGGCTATGCAACCGCTTGAAGGGGTTGTTGCTCGATCATATACGGTTGCAGCCGAAAGTTAATGAGAGTTGTTTATATTATTTATTAAATTTCCCATTTATTGTATTTTATTAACGTCCACCCATACCCCAACCCTAAACCCAACCTTTACAGTAACGTAAAAACAGTAGTATTATTTATGCTATTTATTAAATTACCCAATAAATTGTATTTTATATGCGTTTATACACATACTGTACGCGTGGACTTGACGCAGAAGTATAAATCAGCCTTAAGACAACTTTTAAGATGCTGTTTGACTGCAGAAAAACCAATACGTCTCAAAGAATTCTGCTTGCAGTGGGTTGCCTGGCCTGGTAAAGTTTTCATATTTCCTACAGCCCTCCTTATTAACTTGAAATTAATTATTTTAAAACATATTTCCCAAGTGTTGTTTAATGGAGAGAAGATTTTTAATGCAATTTGAAACCATAGTTTTATTACAGTAGTTTTATATTATATAACTAATAACAATAATACATTTCTAATAACGAATTTATTTTGTCTTTGCACTGACTGTAATATTTTACTAGTTATTTTGTAAGATACTATTCCGCTTGAAGTGCAATTTAAAGACTTTTTCTAGGTTATAATAACTAGGCAAGTTACTGTAGGTTTGAAAGGCAAGTCATTAAAGAACAGTGGTTTGTTCTGTAAGCAATTGGAAAAAAATATATAGTTCTTAAGGGGGCTATTAATATTGACCTTTAAAATTGGTTTAAAATTAAACTGCTTTTATTCCAGCCAAACTAAAATAAAACCTTCGCCAGAAGAAATAATAATATAGCAAAAACTGTGGATAAATTCCTTGGTCTGTTAAAGACACTTGGGGAAATATTTGAAAAAGAATACAAATGTCACTGGAGGGCTAATAATTTGACTTGAACTGTATAGTAGGACTTGTATATATTAGGCTAATGCATTAACCACATCATGCTCTCTGATTGATCTAGATCAGAGGTGCCCAAACTATTCCTGGAGGGCCACTGTCCTGCAGAGTTTAGCTCCAACCCCAATTAGACGCACCTGAAGCAGCTAATCAAACTATTAATAGTCATACGAGAAGCTTCCAGGTCAGTGTTTTCAGGCAAGGTGCCAAGTGACTCTTTTTAGCATTTTCAGTGTCATATAGTTTTGGCCCAATCCCAATTCTATCCCCCCCAACCCCCGCGCACCCCCCCCCCCCCCCCCCCTTCCCCTTGACCCTTGTAACTGTACTGTGTATTTACACTGTGGCCATATTCATCAATGTAAACACACGAAAACAACATTAACATTATACCAGCACTGTAAAAAGGTCATTCCCAGCCACTAGACTTTTCTGACCGGAATTGGGATTGGGCCTTTATGTATTCTCGTAACAAGGGTTGCTGTTGATGGTGTGGTCCTGAACAACGTTGATGGGTCTGCAGTATGTGGTGATCATTTAAAGATGGGATCAGTTCTCTTTGCAGTTGTGTTTTTGTTGACAGGGTTGCGCTGCTTCACTCATCAATTCTTTTGACACACATGGCTGGATGATGCCGTCTCTGCACTGGGATTTTGCTAACATCTGCAAAAATATGTTTGGCCTGAAGATGTTACTTCAAACTTGTGCTTTGGAGCAAGAAGAGTTCATCACTAATATAAGTTCACACAACTATATATTTAATTCAGATTTCCAAATAGAAGCTTTTTCTAAAGATTCTTGCGTTTCAGTGCATACATTGTGGGTTCATCCATCATATATTGTCATATTACAATGATATGGCTGCGATGATGCCAGGAGTCTTGACAAACAATTAATTTGTGTTAATGAAAATTGAACTTTTTCAGATTAATTGCTTGCGTTAATGCATTAATGCTGACAGCTCTTTTACTTTTGTGTATGTAATAAAACACTATTTAGGGGTAAGACACACACACACACACAAAATTAACAAATAACAAGAACTCAAATTCCATTTTTTTTTTTATTTTTTTATTATTTGAACCAGGAACAATTTTTTATCTGCAGAAAAATGAGTTTATCACTAGTTTTGCTTACCTGGCGATCCTTCGCTGAGGTGTGCCAGCCTTGTGTCCCATCACTGTTGTGTGCACCTGCCATTTGACCTGCCATGTTACAGGCAACTGCCTCCTGCCCCATCATCACCTATATATGTGCCTGTCAATCCACCAGATATTGTGAAAGGAGGCTGTCTGCCATTGTCCTGTCACTGCTATATCTAATATTTTTGTGCCAGCCACCATACTCAACCAGTCACCATAATAATAACAATTCCTGTTTTTTTTCCACAAAGTTGTTCAAATACATAGTACCCTGCATTGCTGCTATTTGCTTGTACTTATACAGTCATGTGAAAAGTTAGTTGAATTTCATGGTTCAGTTTCATGGTGTTTAACTTTTTCACATGACTAGATAAACTTTAGTTAAACTATTAATGAATAAGACGCCAGTCATAACCATTTCGATTTCTTTTTTCTTTTTTTTTAATTAATTAGTTTATTTTTTATATTGTTGTTGTTGTTGTTGTTGAACATAACACACAGTTTTGGTTTTATTCACTGTATTTTTATCAGATTTATAAAAGGCAGATCGCTTCTCTCTGAAACCAGTCAAGCTCCTGGAGGGGTGTTGTGGGTGGAGCAGATTAATTTGAATGCTCTGACATCTAAAAAAATAAAAAAAAATAAAAATTCGCTTAAATCCACTGTGGTAAAATGAAATCCAGCCATATATCTGGAATCAGGTCTTGTGTTTGAAATTGAAGCAAGAACAACAAAAACAACTGCAGCAGCAGCAAAAGAAGTACATAATAAAAGGATGACTATGATAATTACTGTAATCATTTGCTCAGCTGTTTTTTTGCAAGTGACTAAGTATTCTTTCATCATATCTTTTTATTTATTTATTATTATTATTATTATTATTATTGTTGTTGTTTATTTATTCATTTTTTGAATAAAAAAGGTGTAAATGTGTTAATAGCAGTGCAATGAAAACTGAAGCAGAAAGTGTTCATCCATAATCTCTGAGTAACTTTTGCCCATTCAAGAAATCCCACCCTTTATGACATCAACCTAAATGTATACAAACCCATGAGGAGAATTTTGGCACAGAAATACTCCATCTTGCGTCTAATCTGTTTTTCGAGACTTTAGAAAGGTTTTCAAGCGTTTTCGAAAGTCTTTGGAAGTGTAAAAAAAGTTTGAATACATGAAATGGTATGGATATTATCTTTTAAAGTTTGCTTTTAAACAAATTATTGCCATCAAACTATTTTTGTACATAGAGGAAGAAACTTTTTTTTTTTTACATTTATTACCAACATTTAGGCCTTTCTGTTTTATCAGTGTACTTCAATTTAAAAAAAAAAATCTTTGTAAACATTTAGTGAGTCCACACAATGTCAAACCTATCGTTACCATTAATGTCATTATTGTAAGTGTATGTGTGTTTGTGTCTTCAAATGATATCTGCTGTGTTCTAAAAGAGCAATGAAATTTAAGTGCACAAATAGACATCTGTTTAAAGGTTTCAGATACTTCTGGCCATTCTGTATTTGTCATTTCAGTCTTAATTTAAATTCAACGCTAGATTTCTCAGTCTTTATAATAAATATTTGATTTGACAGTTCTATTATTCATGTATCAGATTGTGTTGACATACTGAGTGACGGGCAAATAAGGAAAAACGCATTTTGTGAATAAATGGAGGTGGCATCAAAATATAAATCCCTTCGAGTGCATATAAACTTTTTATTTTTGCTCTTGGTTTTCCCCCCAGCAGTCAAGATTCAGCGTTTAGCGAGTTTCTGAAAGATTAACTGACATTAGTGCTAATATAGCGTTACTAAGAACAGCTTTAAAGCTTTTCAATGCAGAATTAATGCCGTAACCATTTCAGCTCATCCACAATGACTTGTCCTGTCAGTTCAGTAATTGCATGAACAGTATTTTTGGGTTAAGTGACTTGATCAGGGTCCACAAAAAGAGCTGAATTGTTTCACTTAGTTTGGATTAATCATGCAGGCATACTGTTTGCTGCTCAGATTCCTGATATTTAGTCTAAAAAAATATATTTTTAACAATAACACATTGATCTGCTGGAGTATTTACAGGAAGAAAATAATAGGGATAATCCATTAAGCAGATTTTGATGTTTCATTTGGTAATTATTTCAGCTTGCAGCTATTAGGACCAGAGTTCATGTAAGAGATGTTATCATTAGACACCAGTGTCATAAAGATGTATGTGTGCAATATTGGGAGCCTGTTTGTACCATTGTTAAAAAATTAATGAGCCCTAGCCAGATAATGTTAAGATCTGTGCAAACATATTGCCTTTGCCATCACCATGTGCGTATAGCGTTATTAAAAGCATGCTGTGCATTTTATATATACAGTGCTCAGCATATACAAGTACACTCCTCACAAATCTATCTTTTACATTCATATTTTTGATAGGAAGCTATACAATATTATATTTGAGCATATACATTAGATTAGTCGGTACTGAAGCCAAATCTGGAGCTTATCTAACAAAATAACTTACGATAACTGTCCAAAAACTAGTACACCCAAATTTATATGTTGTAGAAAAACATTAAATACAAATGTAGTGTTTAAAATCAATGTTTGATATATCTGTTTAATAAATCTGTTTTATTTAAATACATCAAAATACGTTGCCTATATACACTGAGAAATGGATAAAAACCTTCATTTTCAAAATGGGGTGTACTCCATTATGCTGAGTACTGTATAAATATTGGCCTTCGAGAAATCCTAAATTTCCAAAATGCCTCTGTGCCAGAGATAAAAACAGCAGACACTTTGTTGCATGAATTATTAACGCACGGCATGAAAGCAAATACAATCTTGCTCTTCTTTTATTGGTTAAAATATTTCATGACCCACTGGATGATTCCGCAGTTTCTCTCTCTCTCTTCATCCCTTTCTCTGACACTTACTTTGTAGTTTGATTATTCAGTAATCATGAAGAGGATGAATTGAGAAGTTTTATCCTCGAAGCTGTTCTTTTATTATTTGTGACATGGTGAAAAAAACAATTACTAATAATTGTGAATAAGGGGAGGTATGGTGGCTCAGTGGTTAGCACTGTCACCTCAAAGCAAGAAAGATGCTGGTTTGACTCCCAGCTGGGCCAGTTGGCATTTCTGAGTGGAGTTTGCATGTTTTCTCTGTGTTCGTGTGGGTTTCCTCTGGGTGGTCCGGTTTGCCCCACAGTCCAAAAACATGCGCTATAAAGCCGACTTTCCACTGCACACGACAAACGACAAGTGACAGACCGGAAGTTATTGTTTTCCAATGGAGAGAATTCCGGGAGCTGCGTGGAATTTTAATCACCTCCGTATGTGGAAAATTCAAATCCCATGTGAGCTGTGGATGCATTGAAATATTTTAACTCCTGCGACTAGACCGTATGCGACCGGCCAACCGGATGTGATGTATTCCAGTGTTGTCCAAGCAGGTCCGTATGCGCGAGATGAGAAATGCTAGTTTTTTTTTTTCTTAATTTGTTTTGAATCAGAAAAAGTCTATACTAAAATAAACATTTCTATTCATAAATAAAAAATATTCTTTTTTTAATGTTGTCTTCACATTCCCTTAAATTTTAGCGGTTTTTGGGTTTCTAGTATTCATTCAACAATGGTAAATATACAGGGAATAAAGGCTTTTGCTTTTGCACTCTTTTTTTGAATACTCCGAGACCCGCTTCTCTCCCATGGTGCACGACAAAACTGAAAGTTCTGCGCGACCGCCACAAGGGGCGGACTCCAACAGTCGTGTCCAAATGTGTGCAGTGGAAAGTTTAGCAAATGACTTCAGCTCCATTAACACACTCTGCCAATGCATTGATGAAATTAACAGTTGGATGTGCCAACTTTCTTCAGTTAAACAAAGAGAAAACTGAAGTCATTGAGTTTTGGAACAGAGATGAGGTTCTCAAGGTGAATGCGTACTTTGGCTCTAAGGGTCAAACAACAGAAAATAAGGTCAAGAATCTAGGTGTGATTCTGGAGTCAGATATGAGTTTTAATAGTCATGTCAAAGCAGTAACTAAATCAGCATACTATAATTTCATAAACATTGCAGGAATTAGATGCTTTGTTTCCAGTGAGGACTTGGAGAAACTTGTTCATGCTCTTATCATGGATTACTGTAAAGGACTCCTCACTGGCCTTCCCAAAAAGACAGTTAGACAGTTGCAGCTCATCCAGAACGCTGCGGCCAGGATTCTGACCAGAACCAGAAAATCAGAGCACATCACACCTGTCCTCAGGTCTTTACACTGGCTCCCAGTTACATTCAGAATAGATTTTAAAGTATTATTACTTATCTATAATTCACTAAATGGCCTAGGACCTCAATACATTACAGGTATGCTCACTGAATACAAACCTAACAGATCACTCAGATCTTTAGGATCATATAAACTAGAAATTCCAAGGTAAATCCGCCTTCAGCTACTATGCCCCCTTCTGCTGGAATCAGCTTCCAGAAATGATCAGATGTGCTCCCACATTAGGTACATTCAATGGAAGACATCTGTTTAGCTGTGCCTTTACTAAATGAACACTGTGCTACATCCGTGATGCATTGTTTTTCATTCTTTTATAAGCTGTTTTAACACATTTTAATCTGTTTTAATATTATTTGTTTTATTTTCTTATACTTGTCTCTATTATTGCTGTTTATGTAAAGCATTTTGAATTGCCACTGTGTGAAATGTGCTATATAAATAAATTTGCCTTGCCTTGGAAAGGTGGCTTAAGTGAATTTGATGGACTAAATTGGCCATAGTGAATGAGAATCTGTGAATGCAAGTGCGTATGGGAATGCAGTACTGGGTTGCAGCTGGATGGGCATCCGCTGCATAAACATATGCTGGAACAGTTGGCGGATCATTCCGCTGTGGTGACCCCTGATAAATAAGGGACTAAGCCGAAGGAAAATGAATGAATGAATGAATAAATGCATTATAGCGTTTCTCTTACATGCTCGCATTGATTCCCGAATAAAAAGATTGATTCTGTTTACTATATGTGCACCAATCCTCCCATTAGAGCCAACTCTGGTTCACTTCTCCTTTTTGTGCCTGTAAGTCTAAAATTGACCTGATATATGAGCATGAGGAATTGTGGGACACGAGGAATGAGCCCGGTGAATCTAGGGTGAGTAAATATATCAGTGTGATTTATATGGCTCTTAATAAATCCAACTTCACACTGGGGAAAGCACTTATCCAATAAGATGGCAGATTCAGCCAAATGTAGCCAATCAGCCCTTGGAAAAGCCTGCTTCATTCAATTGAGCCGAGGCAGTGATTTAATTGCGAAGCTATTGAGGCCAGAGTGAATCAAGCGCTTGCCATGATTCTAGCAGGCATTTCCTGTTTGTGTGTCATTGAGTGAGACGCCGGTTTCCTCCGACAATCCCCCCCCCTCATCCCACTCCTTGTCAAGCGACTGCAGTGTTGTCAGGTGTATTGCTAGTTGTCAAGCTTGTCTAATAGAAGTTACTGGAGCAAGCAGGCATCTCGCCTCACCGGTGTGAATGTTTTCTCGACGTGTTGCGCCTACTGGAATGTCAAGCGGCTGTTTTGAGTGAATCTGTTGTGATTCCGGATCGCTGGCCTGATAATGTGCACTCATCTGGAGTGCTGGAGTGTCAGTGCTGTGGGGTCTGCGCCAGGGTCTGTTTTTGTGGTTTAGCAAATGCTTTCTAACCGCTGTGTGTGTGTTTTTCTGTCTCTTTGTCGTCCAGTGTGGATCTGGTACATGCTCAGCTGAGAGTGTGTGAAGGTCGCAGTCTGCCCGAGCTGGGACTGAAGCAGGACAAGATACGGATCAATGGATATGCCATCCAGTGCCGTGTGACCACAGAGGACCCGGCACGTGGCTTCCAGCCTGACACGGGAAGACTGGAGGTAGGTTACCGTCCCACATTCAACAGCTGGATATGTGCTTGTCTCCCTCTGCCACGACTGGGTAAAATGCTCAAAAATATCACTAAATTATCAGTCAATGTTGATTTATTATCACAGGACATGTCAAATAGTTATTTTTAAAGCAGGTTTTTGTTGACCTTAAGGGCTCTATTTTAACGATCTAGGCGCAGAGTCTAAAGCGCATGGCGCAAAAGCACTATGGGAGTGTCTGAATCCACTTTTGCTATTTTAAGGATGGAAAAATACGCTCTGCACCCTGGCACATGGTCTAAAAGGGTTGTGCTTATTATATTAATGAGTTGTGGTTGTGTTTTGAGCATAACATGCATGAAACCAGTTAGAGTGGTCATCTCCCATTCCCTTTAAGTGTCAGTTGCGTCGCGCCATGGTGCATTTGCTATTTACATGGCAGATTTTGTAAGAGAAAGCTTCACTAGCGAGAAAACTAACCACCAAACAAACCATCTGCACCTTGAGGATAAAGAATGAGCCACCTTCATTTGGCCTTTTTACTTTCTCTTTACTTTGTTTTTACACTTTACTCCTTTACTTTCGTGGATCAGGAAATGGTGTTGTACGCAATCCACCGAAGACATCCATCAGCCTACATATTTAATTTTGTTTAAGCGCAAAGATTTGATTCAAAACTATTTCTAAATTCTGTTCTAATTTCCAGCAAATGAATAAATGAACAATAATAATAAAGTGTGATCAAAAAACTGAGTTATATCCAAACACATGCCCTATTCTTATGCCACATATGGTGATGCATACGTCTCCCAAACCAGACAGGTGGACAAATCTAAACTTGTTTTTATTCGAACAAATATAAATGTGCATATAGTAAGTAATACTGCTAATTATAATAGCATTTATACAAATTGTCATGTATAAACTGAAACCACCCCCTGAGATGAGGCATGGAGGCAGTGATTTTTATATTTATGTAGAAAATAACAATTTTTGTAACGTTTTAATCTTTTATTTATTTTTCATTTGTAAAGATATTTGTGTGTTGCTGTACATCCTGTGTGTATTAACCAACGTGTGAGAGTTTGAAGACAAGTTTGTGGGCATTTCTAGATCAGCACACCCATTAGTCCACAATGTGGTGCAAATGTATTTGCTATATAAACAACGTGGTGCAAAACGTGAGAATTAGCACTTCGCTGGTTTGAAAGTAGCAACAAATCATGCCAAACACGTCTTGCGTTTTATTGCGCCAGGTGTATGATAGGGCCCAAAAGGCACAATATGTAGGATTTTTTTTTTCATTAACATATCCAAAAAGCCACTAGAATGGTGTTGTGTATTTTGCTGACTTGTGTACTTTCGTTATCCCAGATGTTTCTAATAATGTTCAAATCCAGAAAAATCTTATCTTGTGACACTGACAGTGTCCTGTGTCGCCTAGGTGTTGAAGAATTCAGATTTTTGAAAGTCAATTTTTATGTTATTAAAGTCTAATTGACGTTGACTAGTTGCTGGTGAAGTCATCAATAAAACACAAGACGCAAATATTTTGCAACACCACAATTTTCTATGTATTTGGAGGAAATGCATATACACATGCTATTTGACAGCTCATAACTCCTTGCAAAAACAATAAATCATTACCAATAACTAATTTTAGTGGAGAAATAATGTATTGTCAACACTGTTCATTTTGTTAATAACACAACATTAGCACGTGGGCTAATGTTAGTGCAAAATAAATGCAGTCAACACATTGATCATGGCTAGTACTACTAAAAATGTAAGTAAAACAGATATATTTAGTGTAAAATTAATTGATACATTGTCAGCACACATTGAACACCAATTCATGTTGTGTTATTTCATAACATGACGCATGAAAGACAAAGGGGTCGACTCCCCGTCAGAGCCCTTCTTAGATGCAGATTTTACCGTTATGATAGTGCGGGTCAAAAAGCTGCTCAAAATCTTGCTAAGGTCACGCCTTTTTCACGCTTACTGCTCATCTTAGTTATCAGAAGTCTTCTCACATTGCGTGTATCTTCATCACGCTCTCCTGGGATGATGTTTACCAGAAGTTTGCTGCACTTCTGTGGTGGTTTTGGTGCATTTCATGGTTCATTCACAAAACACATGTCAGCGCATCACAGAGGCCATCAGCCAATCACATTACTGTTCAAGTGTGTCATAAATGTGATTGGCTATCATCTGCTCGAGGGTATTTGCATGGCGCGATCTAACTGGCTGACACCTGTTTGACAATGTAAAGTTTACTCAAACTTCATGTGAATCTTTGACGCTGACATAAACATTTAGATGAATTTCAATAATGCGAGGGCAGTTTCGTTCGGTGAACCTACATTCGTGTGTAAAGCTGCCATGTCGTTCAGATCAAAAATCACATGATCTGCGTAGCGCGACTAGCCAACGTCACTCAAAAAGCATCACAGCAGAGAATTAAAGTCGACTAGTCGGTGCAACCCCTAGTGTCGCCATGCATATGATGTCATACACCCTGCAAATTTTATAGGGAAAACCCCAAAGATGCTTTATAAAAGAACCTTTATGTATTTAGCGTGATAAAACGGCTGTTTTTCCCACCTGATCATGAGCCGAAGAACTGGAAGCAGTTGACTGTGGCATAATAAAAGCTCCACTGCTTTAGCGCCATGTCACTCTTGTCTCTCATTAGCAATTGCTTGCGTGCTCTTGTTACGCTTCGATGGCTTTGTCTTACTATTCATGATACGATAATATTAAGTTAAGAATATTTTAGCTCATCCATGAAGATGATGAAGACCATTAAAGTAGAGCACAACTACCATAATTCCACACTCGTCGTGGAGTAATCAAACCACTGATTTGTTTGTTGTGAATACGCGCCCTCTAGTGGCAAAAATTACATACTGTGCCTTTAAGGAAACAATGCATATGTAAATTTCAGCGTTACAATAAAATCTGTAACAGTTGTTTTAATGTCAAAATGTATTACCATTTAAAAAAACATGTATTTTATCCATAATATGATGCATTTTAGATAATCATAATTACAGGTCAAACCATTCACATCATTACATGTGTTTTCTATAACAATTATATGAAAAACTAAATGTTTGTATATGAATACAAATGCTATAGCATAATAACTATATTTATTACCCCTTTAATACATGTCTACATGATTAATTTAATACATTTTATAAATCTCTACGTCTCCTAGTCCTGCCACAAAATCATTGTGCAGTTCTGGTGCTACAGTAAGTCCATAGAATTACCTTCTTACTGTATCTGGAAGTTTGTCCGTGCCTTTGAAAACATCAGTGCTCTTTCATCTGGCTTTAAACTAAATCACAGAGACGGTTGTGGGACTTCTCTTTGGAGCTGGTCACTAGATAAATTCAAGACTGTGTGTGAACAAGTCTAAACTTGAGTTGCTGTTTGGTGCTGTTTTGGTAAATAATTAAATTCAGTATTAACCAAATATGTTACAGAGCATCGTCATGGACTATTCCAATAACAAAAATATGCTGAATTGTTTTAATATATTTAATATAATTTAAGTATGACTGTCCTCTTGTGAAAGTCAACTTAATTTCTTTTTAATAAGTTTACAACATATCTGTCATTAACACACTTAATAAGAGAGTGTTCACACATGGCAAGTTTGGTTGAATTAAATCAAGCTCTGGTGCAATTGCAATGTTGGAGTAGTTTGTTTGAATAAGTGTGAAAGTTTTTGTGCACATCAACCTAGCTTACAGAGACCGGTGAAAGATGGGTTTTGGTCTGTGATTCAACTGAAATATAAACACAATGTGGATCAAAGACATCTAAACAAACCAAAAGAGCACATGATGCAACAAAATAAAAAGGACCGAATCCTCAAGCATACCATCGTTGCAGTGTTGCTCATTATAGTTCAATAAAGGTGTTGGAAACGCATCTTACAGCAGATAGTTGTCTGTGTGTGTGAGACAGAAAAATGATTGGTGCTGTTTTGATTTCTTTATGCATTTATAAACCCTTCATGGGTTCTAATAGAATAAAAGTAACATCACATGTACACATGCAGTAAAATGAGCGCATTTAGAGTACACTGTTGTTGTTTTAGGTGTTCAGTAACGTTCCTCACAAAATGTTAAATGTTATTGTTTAGTGTGTTTATGTGTCAAATTAGTATTTTATTTTTAACTGTTAATATTTCATTGGTCACAGAAATAGTCTTGAAACATGCTTCTGTGAATAGTTAGAAATAATTATACATAACATGATTTCTGAACAGATATTTGATCACTCTTTAATTCCAAAAACAGAATTAGTTCTGTAATTTTATCAAATTTGTTGAATCATTAAGCTATGTTTCCATCTAAAGATTCAAATTAAACTTACTGTATGGACAAAATTGAAATATCACATAAAATATTTGTGAATAAATCCACTTTTCCATCCAAAAGTTGAAGAGAACAAAATAACCACTTCCTGATTAACTGGTGCCAAATATTAAAAATAAAAACAGAGATTGCTGGGGTAGGGAAGCCACTGTGGACCTTTTTTCTTATATAATTAATTAAAAATTAAAATAGTATTATCACTTAGTAGCTTTTTTTTTTAACTAAACGAAGAATTTGTGTAATTTTCTTAGCTTGAATTTTTTACGTTGTTATTTTTGCTAATAAAAAAATACATACAAATAAAATTTACATACAACTTTGTATTGTATAAAAAGTATAGGTGGGCATAGATAAATTTTTTTAATCTAGATTAATTTCAAAATTTATCTAGATTAATCTAGATTAAAATGGCTCATTTAAATTCTGCCGAAGGCATTCAGAATATGTGTGCTACCCAAATAATAAGTCTTTGAGAACGGGTTTCTCAAGCCAGGTGCCACATTAGACCAGGGGCTCATCTCCTGTTTCCAAAATGCATCACAAACTGCTTGAGAAACTGTTCTACTATGGTAATTGGTGATTACTCTGATTAAGAGTCTACCATGTAAACCGGGTTTTTTTTTTTTTTTTTTGATTACTTAATGCGACTAAAGTCATAACTGAACTAAACAGAAATAGAATTGAGACGTGGAGTATGCAGATATTAGTGGCAATACTGACAAACTATTCCCATCATGTAGGACTTTTCGCCATATTTTCCGACAAGATCCACACAGGCGGCTGTCAGTAAAGGACCACACACACACACACACACACACACACACACACACACACACTGCGAAATGCAGAAGTTTTTTTTCTTCTCTTTTGGCGTGCGTTAATAAATTCCATAACACTCTCACCAGTCCTTACTCATTTGCGTCTAATACCCCAGTTTGTCACGAAGGCATGTATTAAAGGTTCGTGAGTTAAAGTGAAACTGCTCAACTGCAGTTAGAGTCAGGCATCCTGCTGATTTGATTCAGAAGGGCACTTCTTTCCCAGAAGGCTCACCGGTCAGGTATACATCCGCGCTAAACTATCAAGGTGAAAGTCAACATAGCTTGCGTAGAAAAGACCCAGCTCTCACCCAACTTTGAGAATAGATTAACGGCGATATTTTTTTTTTATCGCGCGATAAGAGTCTCACGTTAACAGCACGTTAACGCCGATAACGGCCCACCAGGCATTCTTTATTTATAGTTCTTATGCAAACTTTTCAACTTTGTACCATTGTTGTCAAACTAAAGTAATAATAATAATGATTAATTTAGTAATAATTCTTTAATTTAAATAAAGATAGAGCTTCCTCAATATCAACATCCGCAATAGTAACTTTAAACCATTTGCTACAACTTGTAGCACTTTTGTACGCGTTTCAAATCCAAACCAATTTAAATAGAGTGCTGCTCGTATAAGTACAACCTCACAAATCTCTCATTTAAAATAATATTTTCTATAGGATGTTTTACGATATTATATTTTTGCATATACATTAGTCAGTACTGAAGCCAAATCTGGAGCTTATCTAACAAATTAACTTGTACACCCACATTTATATGGTAGGGAAAAAAATTAAAAAAGGGCAAAAATCGAGAAATATATAAGATTTAGTTGAAATTTTGTAGTTTGTAATTTTGTTTGCAATATTTCACATTAATTTAATTGTATTATCTTTCTATTTCTAAATATGTTTGACTAAAATATTATTTTAATAAATATATCTGTTTTATCTGTTCTTCGTTAAATGCACCAAAATACATTACATATATTTACTGAGAAATGGATAAAAATATTCATTTTCAAAATGGGGTGTACTCAATTATGCTGAGCACTGTAGATATGGAAGGATGGATGGATGGATGGATGGATAGATAGATAGATACTCACTTACTTTCTTTTTTCATCCCAAATGGAAATGCATATATTCCAGCAGTATCCATAAATAAGTATACAGTAGATTAAACGATAGCAAGTGTGAATCGTCACACATTTGAATCGATTTTGAACTGTTTTATTTCTGTAAATATTTTTAGAGATTTACGATTCCACATTTTTGCCCCTTTTTAGCTTTTTTGCTTACTGGCAAAGTTAGTGAAGTACAAGAACTCACAGGCTGTCTTTTCTTTCAAACACAAAATATAACTGGAATTAAATTGAATATTCATCACAACCCTCCCTTCCAACCTGTGTACCTGCATCAGGTGATTTTACTGAGTTGTGAAATATTCTGAGATGCTGCAGACGAGAGCTTTTTACCTTCGAGGCTGCATGGAAATGATTTGTTTGTGGATGAATCATTGAGCAAATATTGATATCAGCTTTCTCAGCCAAGCCCCGGTTGAGCTGCGAGCTTTACATCTGTCCAAACATCTCACTGCCACAACTTATGCTGTCTGTCTGTGCGGTTATCTGGATTTGAGCCGTGAGGTTAACCAGGGTCTCTCAGGGTCTCTGATCGAGATCTTGCACACTAGATGTGCGCACATAGAGACGCCTCAAGGAGTCAGCTAGCCCACAAACCACATGCTACAATCTTTCAATTTAAGCACACTCTCCACCAGCTCAATAGCTTGGACCACCCTGTCTTGTCCAGATACATCTTCAGATGTGCCATTTCTGGTCTAAATCTTTGTTCTTCCATCCAGCCACGGGGTCTGGGCTGAATCAAACGGGAGCTGGATCTCTCTGATAAGCATGTTCTTCCATTACCTTTAGAAAACTGATTGGCGCTCGACATCAAAGACTGACATGGACGTCCTGTGATGTTGGATGAATGTTTCCACTTAACAGGGGTGAGGATCCACGCAGATGGAGAGATGAAGGGAACTTGGGGAAGTTTTAAATGTTAGTTTTTTCCTCAGACGGTGTCTGCGATTGCGTGAGGTAAAAAGCAGATGGAAGCGAGCGAGAAATACTTTCTTGGAGAGAGAGAGAATATGAGATTCTTGTAGGAGGGGGAAAAAAAAGAGATGTTGAGAATTTAAGTGAGCTTCCCTGATCCAGGAGATGAGAGGATCAGGATCAGCTTGGGAAGTGGTGCTGTGGATTAGGGGTACAGTATGTATTGACTGATAAAGTCTGTGGATTGATGCTGCTTCCTAGTTCTCATACTATACATCCAAAGTATAGGATTTAAAAAAGATTGTCCCAATCGCAGCATGTTTAAATGATTATTCTATAGTTGACTATGATCTGTTTGTGGTAGATATACAAAGTGTAGATCTGTGCATTCACTAGTATTAAGGCTAATTTCACCCACAACACATTGCACACTGCGTGTGAATTTGGTAAGAATTGCAAACATAGTGGGTGTGCGGGCTTTTCACAAAGTTCTGTCATCATGCTCCCCATTTAACTTGTTTCAAAAGTTGAGCATTTTATTTATTTATTTATTTATTTACTCTATTTATTTTATTTACTTTAATTATTTATTTACTTTGTTTATTTTATTTACTTTATTGTTTATTTATTTACTTTATTTATTTACTTATTTACTTATCTACTTATTTGCTTGACTTATTTACTTATTTATTTACATATTTACTTTATTAATGTATTTACTTATTGTCTCTTTGGTTGAAGACAAAAGATAATGTTTGAAGAAAGACTTCCATACGGTTTGATTTTCCTATGAAAGTTAACGGTACATGTTTTCAGCTTTCTCCAAAATATCTTCTCTAGAGTTCAACTGAAAGTCCTTAAAGGTTTTGAGTGAGTAAAATGTTTTTGGGTGAACAATCCGCTTAAGTGGAGAGGCCTAGGTAAAATGGTTCAAATGATTATTAATTTCCACATCCTTTCCATAGGCAAAAAAGTTGTGTGCTTTATTTTTAAAGACTTGTTTGGTCGTTAACTTTTAAATGCACAATTATGCAAACACATGAATAGATTTCTCTATGTGAAAGACCCATTAATTGGTAGATTAGCATCTCCGAAATGATAAGAAATTGATTCTAAAGCAAATGTAAAGGATATGACAGGATGATTGACGGGATGCAACTAAGCAATGGGACACACAAGTTTAATACTAGAACATCCTCCTACGTGTTCTCTTTGTAAAAGCATTTTAGCTGTGAAACATGATCTATTAGATTGTGGCTTTAATTCTAAGAGGAATTTTTAGGGGCCAAGCTGTGAAGGCACCTACTGTTCTTGTTCCGGTTCCTATTTTTCTTCCACTGCGATTTAAATGGCAGCCTATATAGGCATTCACTCAAAAGTTATGAAATTTGGCACACTGATAGAGGACAACCTCATTATTAACCACAGCAAATTTGGACCCTCTAACTCAGGGGTGCCCAAACTCAGTCCTGGAGTGCCAGTGTCCTTCATATTTTAGTTCCAACCACAATTAAACACACCTGAACCAGCTAATCAAGCCATTTTAGGTATACTAGAAACTTTCAGGCAGGTGTGGTGAAGAAAGTTGGAGCTAAACTATGCAGGACAGCAGCCCTCCAGGACCGAGTTTTTACACCCCTTCTCTCTCAAACTCTCTAGCGCCACCTATCCAAAGTTGCAATTTTGAAATGCTAATAACTTATGAACCATAAGCTGCAGAATCAAAATTCTAATTTTCTCTGAATCCTTGGCTTATAGCAAGTCAATTTGACACCAAACTTCAAAAATCATAAGGTTTAGTTTTTCTTTTCTATTTTTAATAGTTCCTAAAACATACTTTTTCACACTTGTCCAAGACGGTTCGACCTATTTTCCATGCTGGCAAAAAGTTATGGAATTCAAGAAGATTAATTAAACCTTTGTGAATAACGGGCAATTCAATTAGTAGAAAAGCATGCAAAATCATATTCGAGGCTATATCTCTGCAATGGTTAACTTTATTCACACCAAACTTGCTGTTTTATCACAATTATGAGCTGAGATTGCCTTGCACAGTTTCGTTGCAATGCCCCTTAGTGGTCAGGAGATATGAAAAACAGCTACTTTTGCTTCTATCTCGTGAACACTTTCACCAAATTTAAAAAAAATTGGTCCCATTACATTCAGTGACATAATATCCATTTAAATAATATCCAATTTTCCCTTGTTCACCGTTTTGGGTGTCGGCCATTTTGAATTGTCAAAAAATGCTATATTTTACGAACACATTGAGGTATCACAAAAATCGATTTTTTTTTTTCTTTTTTCTTGTACTTTTGAAGAGATTTTTTTTAAAAAAATTCTGTTGGACTGAATACAGTTTTAGAGTTTTTAGCAAAAATAAGCTGTGAAAACTTCATATAATGAAACTATATACTGTGTATATTAATGAAACCACACTGTAACCAGTTACCTTAAATTAGTAAGTCCAATATATTTATTTTTTTTCAGTGTAGAAGCTGACATGGTGTTGAATACACACAAACTAAACAATGCTTGTTAATAATGTACAGTAGTAGTTGTCCCTAAATTTGCTATTCTTCTATTTCACACTCAAATACTTACTTTGATAACACTGATGGACCATTAGTTCATGAAAATAAAATGGTTCACTTTTAGTTCATGTTAAGTCACAGTGCATTAGCTAATGTTAATAACCATGAATTTGGATTTGAATAATGCATTCGTAAATGTTAAAATCGGATTAATAATTGCTGTACGAGATTTGCCATTTTAGTACATGTAAAGACATTAACTAATGGACCATTATTTTAAAATGTTACCTGCACTTTTTCTTCATAAAAAAAGAGTACATATTTTTAGAGCAAAATAGACCTATTTGGACGAGCATGAGTGTGTAGACAGATGGTTTGAAACAAGGGTTTAAAATGAATGAGAATAGAAATGAGATTTGACTATTAAATAGCATCACTACAATCCAGTTAGACTGTAGCTTAATTAAGATCTGTGAAAAATATTGTATAATCAGATTGCAAGAATGATGAACTGACCCCTCAAAATCAACTTGATACTAAAAACTTCTGGTGCAATTTCTTGCAAATGTTGCAGTGTCTTCTAACGCTCTCACTTCAGTGGAAATGGGCCGTCAGATGTTTACCCAGAAGGCCTAATTTTTTATTTATTTATTTTTGCAGAAACGGCCTCGCATCAAGTCACCAAAACAACAAAATCATGATATGTCTTCATGTTTTTGTTATAATAGTGGAGAAACATTGCTTAATTCAAAACCTTAAGCTTTCTTTTTGTTTTGATAGCTCAGTATATCTTCATGTTTCTGTGAGTGGTTCTGTGTCATTGATAAATGGTGCTTGGCTCATAAGCATACGATTTATGAAACATTATATATTTATGTAGTAGAGCAAACCATGACATCTTAATTGGTTGTAGGTCTGAGTGAAATTGAATATGTATTCACAGTAAATTTCTACTCAGGGAATTTAGAGTAAGGGCATTTCTAATGTTTCAAAGGGTTTCAGTTTCAAATGATTAACACTTTTATTCACACTCAGTTGAGCAAATGTGAAAGTAAATGCATTTAGAGGCTTTCAAAGTGTTTTTAATTCAAATAATTAACTCTTTTTACTCACTAATTTGAGAAAATTGAAAATAACGGCTTTTGAGAATTTCTGTCTATAATAATCAGTACTTCATGTAAATGAATTTGACTGTACAGGCATATACTTGTACAGTGTTACAGAATATTTCCATTTCAAAGTATGATGGGCTTTTGAATTTAATGTTTAAGCTGGTATCAATGTTAAGTGATTCTTGAGCAGCAAATAAATGATCATATGACTAATTCAGCCTTGCTATCGCATGAATAATTTAAATTATGAAGTATACTAAAATTAAATTAGAAATATATTTTAAATTGTAATAATTAAAAATTTTGGTGGTTCATTCCGCTATGGTGAAACCTGATAACAAATGAATGAATGAATAATTATTTATTTATATATATATATATTTTTTTTATACAAATATATAATTTTGTTTTTATACAGTATTTAAATTGAATTTTGTTTGATAAAATCTTTCAAAAAATAAAATAAAACAAAAAGAGTCTTTCCAACCCCAATCTTTTGAATGGCAGTTTATAATTAATTAATTTATTTTATTATTATTATTTTAAAGTTATGCCAGCCAAGGTTATTTTAGTAAATTCAAACTATTAGTCAAAAACATTTTCATTAACTGAAAAAAAGTAAAATATTGACATTAAATGAAACCTAAACTAAAGCAAACTAACACAGTCACTAAAAAACTAACTGTAATAAAATAAGCAAAAAAATAATTGTTTTCAGAATTAAGCACTCATTCTGTGTTAAGTCTGACCATGTGGCTGTTTATTCAAACGCCTCTAGATGTTTGCAAATCATAAACATGAAACATGCTTTTTTTTTATTCATCTATTAAAAAATTTAAACTGAGCATGTTTACCAACATGTATTATCTGAGAAAGTCTGTCTGAATTTATCTTTTATTCTATTGAATTGCATTTATATGGTTTTCACTTTAGTGTCTGTTAATAATTATTTTATTTGTATTACTAAGAGATGTGCAGAAGAATTACCATAATCAACAGAAACCCCAAACTTTGCTGTGTTTGACACTGGATGTATTTTGTAACTCTGCTAAACTTAAATTACTAAAACTGAAAATGTAATAAATACTAAATAATCACAAAATAAATACTAACAAAACCCTTAAATGAAACTAAACTGAAACTTAAAGCACATTTTAAAATAGTATTGAAAACGGCAATGCAAAATGCAAATATTAAATACAAATATATCTATACAAACAGTTAAAGTTAAAATGAGTCTCCCTCCTATGATTATATTTCAAATATTTCCCAAATGATGTTTAACCGAGCAAGGAATTTTTCACAGTATTTTCTATAATAATTTTTCTTATTATTTCTATTAATACTTGTTTTATTTCGGCTAGAATAAAAGCAGTTTTTAATTTTGAGAAAAAAAAAATGTACGTCAATTTTATTAGCCCGCTTAGGGGCCGATCACACTGAATGTGTTTTTTGCGTTGAGAGGCGCATATTTTGAATGGTTTACTAACGACTGCGAGCATTTTGCGCACTGCTTATGTGCCCATGCATGCCTCGCGTTTTAACCGCCTGCTGCGCCTTACGTTTTTGCTGTTGCGCGATGTGTGCTCGCAATTGAAAAAGTCAACTCTAAGCAGAAAAAGCGCGTTACGTCAGTCGCGTCTTCTTTTAAATTTCCAATCAAATGAAAGCAGAGGTGGGGTTTCTGTTAAGGTGCAGCAGTGTTTGTGTTGTCAAGAAGACCATGGAGACTTTTAAAAGATGGAGGAGAGACTAATGGTCACTAGGCCTGTCACAATAAAATAATATATCGACATATCGCACAACAGATGGACATGAATAATTTTTGGTGATGTAATGTGTATCGGCCATACATAAAAACAAACAAACAGTTCTAACAAAATTTTTGCTGATTGGGCAAAATCTCTATCTCTATTGGAGGACTCGGTATGGTTAAACACTTTTATTTACTATAAATTACTTTAGTCTGTTCATGTGGGTGCCTGCCAACTGAAAATAGATCTGGTAGCTGATATCGCAGTTAGTTTTTTACCTTGCACTTTTTTTGTTAACATTTATTATTATTTATTTGTTTAGGATATACATTTTCACATTCTAATTCCAGTGCCTAAATATTAAATTGTTAAAATGACACTAATTATATATTATTAAGAATAAAATATGTGTTCTTTTAAAAGACTGTACTTGTGTTGTGATGATATTATACGGTCATTCTGGCATTATATAATGAGTGGCATAAAATAGTCTCAAAATGACAATAATATTGTTTATCGCAATATATTTTGGTGCAATATATCGTACAACAAAAAATAGATATCATGACAGGCCTAGTGGTCACAGTTTCAAGTTCTTCCGAGCTGCATAACAAGTTATCCAGAGCTGACTTTACAAACCTTGAATAACACAATATTATTAAATATTTCAATTAAAACAATATCAACAGCAGCAATCTCCCACAATACGCAGCTGATTCAGTTGTTGCCTAGTGACATAAAGTGCAAAATAAAATATTATGTGCTGTCATCATGGCAAATATAAATGAAATCGGTTATTAGAAATGAGTTATTAAAACTATTATGCTTAGAAATGTGTTAAATCTTTCTGTTAAACAGAAATTGGGGGACAATCTACACGGGGGGGGGGGGGGGGGTGGCTAATAATCCAGCACTATATTTAATATATATCGATATGTCTATATTTCTTATTTGGTTAAAAACAAAGTTTCATTTGCACTCGTAGTGTAAATCTTTCTTGTGGCCATAGATAGAACTAGTGAATAAAAAAAAAAAAGTAGAAACCGAAAAAGAGGAAGGTTTTGCAGTGAAGGTATAAATCAGCCACCCGTTAGATCTTCTCCATTTCAGAATGTCAACACAAGCTCTCTGGTGTTTGTGTGCAGTGGCGACTGATGTGAAAATAAGGCCGCAGGTGTAAAGAAAAAGAGTCTCTCGATTCCTCTGTCGGGTTAGAAGTTTCTCCTCACTTTCTGACGTGTCTGATGTCGTGCTTCAGAGGCAGAACAGGTCGGCCGAGCTCTTGTTTTTGCAGGGGGAAAAAAAAAATGAGTGCATAATGGGTAAAGTGAAGTGCTAGGATGAGAGCGTGCAGGGAACAGGCACTGAGAGCTCTTCTGCGCTTTTTGTTTCTGTGGGATAAAAAAAAATATGACTGTTGTCTGAAGGGTGCTCTCTGTAATCAAATGAGAGCCAAGAAGGTAGAAGCATTTAGAATAACATGGTGCATCTGAGCAAATCTGTTCTATATATGGCCAATTAAAGTCTCATATGCGCTCCGGTATGAAGCTGGAATGATTTATTCCTGCAGTTTCAGATGTAAACTGTTAGGGATTGTGCTTTTGGAAGCTGACTTTATTGAAACGTAGATATGAAAAGATTACAAGCCGCTTTTGGTGGTGGTGCTGCCGCTCGTTCAATCCTCATGTTGCATGTGTGTGTGCGCGTGAGCGAGTGTTTGTTCATTAACACATCGGCTCTCGCTGGCGCGCTGAGAGAACATAATGCTGATGAGGAGGATCGAGTGATTTGCATTATCATCATAATAAACATAATTATGCTGTTGAATGTGCTGATGGTAAATACTGCTGTGGTGGAAATGGGAGTCCATAATTCACCAGACGAAGAACAGCGTCGCTTTCTTGTTTGATGAATTGAGTTTGTGTGTGCAGAGGAAGTTGGGGATTCTCGTTCACGTTTTGCTTCTGCACATTGGCTTTTAGCTGCTTCTCGTTTAGCTTCTTTCCCTTTGGCGTCTCTGTAGTCATTTGCAGAAAGGGATTGATTGGCGTTTTGCATGAATGGATGCTAATTAGGGCCCAAATAATGAATGGATAAATAAAAACAAGTGTATTATTTTTACTTGTATGTATAAATAATTACTATAATTATAGTACAGAATTATGCTACAATTTTATATAAGATTATAATTTTTTTTGTTGTTTATGATTTTATTTATTTATTTTTAAAAAGTTCTGACTTTTTTCCCTCACTTCACATTTTGGTTAGTGTTACTGTTAGTTATTTCTTAGAGATAAACATAAAACATTAAATTTACATATTTATGTATTTATAAAACTTACCATGTACACTACCTGACAAAAGTATTGTCGTCAATCCCAAGTGTAAGAGCAACAAATAATAACTTGACTTCTAGTTTATCATTTGGAAAAGTGGCAACAGGTAGATTTTCATCTGTTGATCTACATCCCAGTCATCACAAATACTGCAGAAGACCCATTGGAACCTGCATGGACTCAAGATTCTCAGAGAAATCAGTCAAGTTTAGTGAAGGAAAAATCATGGTTTGAGGTTACATTCAGTATGGGGGTGTGCAAGAGATCTGCAGAATGGATGGCAAGGTCAACAGCCTGAGGTATCAAGACATTTGTGCTGCCCATTACATTACAAACCACAGGAGAGGGCAAATTCCTTTGCAGGATAGCGCTCCTTCTCATACTTCACACCAAAGTTTTTGAAAGCAAAGAAGGTCAAGGTGTGCACCAGCATTGGCCCGCCCAGTCACCAGAAATGAACATTATTGAGCATGTCTAGGGTAAGATGGAGGAGGAGGCATTGAAGATGAATCCAAGAATCTTGAACTCTGGGAGTCCTGCAAGAAGACTTTCTTTGCCATTCCAGATGACTTTTTAATAGGTTGAGTCATTGCAGAGATGTATGGATGCAGTCCTCCAAGCTCATGGGAGTCATACACAATATTTATTCTTTTTCCTCAGTACTATGGCTTTATATTCTATACTGTACATTATTTCTGTTAAATGACAAGACCTTTGTATAAGCAAAGTCAGACCTTATTGTCTTAATTAAGTCATTCAAAATCAAGGCATGATCATATTTTATTTTGGTAAAGTAAGCGTAATCTAGAGGCATTTGCCTTTCATATAAGCCACTTCTGATACCAAATGGTCAACTAGAAGTCAAGTTATTATTTGTTGTTCCTAAAACTTGGATAGGCGACAAGACTTTTGTCAGGTAGTGTATACATTGTAAGGAGAAAAAAAAAGATTAGACATCCTATAAAATTAATTAATTTTCAATCAATTTTTATTTATTTATATTTCATAAAACTCTTGAAAGAGATGACAGATCTCTTGAGGTTTTCTTGGTAAAATTTAATGTAAAAAAAGCAATAATAAAAAAATAAGATTTTTATTTTCTATGAGATGTATGAGTGTTTTAGTGTTTTTTCTTTCTTTTTTCCCAACATTTTGGAACAAACAGTTAAAAAATTAAATGGTTCAAAACTTTGAACCAAAAATGTTATTTTTCAGAAATGAAAGAATTTTGTAATTTTTGTTCCTACAACATAAATAACATTTGAATATCTGAGCCTGACAAATGAAGCCATCAGAATGACAGTTTGTTTAAAATCAAAGTAAAGACAGTAATTATTTACCTGTTTTCCTGGATGATACACGTTTTGCAATGGGGTGGTTTTTATATAGTAACCAAGCTAAAAATTTATTTGGGAAAGGTCTATTAGCTAGGATTCCAACTTTGCACACCCAAGCATAATTGCACTATATATTGATGCACTGCCATTTATGCTATTGGCACCATTTGCTTTATGTAAGATGTCATCAAGTTACCTTTAGTCTACCTTCAGTATATCCCTGCCTTTTTTCCAATACTTCTTACACAAATACAGGCAATACAACAATTATTTTACAAATACATTTACAGAAGAAACGTTTTTACTTACCATGTCATCTGTTCAACACTGTAAAAAAAAAATGCTGAGTTCCACACAATTTATTCATGTTGTCCCAACACAAATCTATTTAGTTAACTTAAAGGGCCACGAAACCCCCTGTCTCAGCAGGGTGTTTTCACACCTCTGTTTTGAAAAAAGTCAGGAAAGTTGGGCGTGTCCAGCTCTGGGAGTGTGGGAGTGTCGGGGGAGGGAAAGAGGATAAGATTTTGCATAGAAGGGAGTTAACATTTGGGCACGCGCTAAGTTTGACAGGAAAAACAAACACACAGAGGCTGATTTGATACGGCGAATAAGAGAAAAAAATCCTCCGCATTTCTCTGTAACTTATGTACTCGGTAGGTAGCGTCAGAAAGCCGTGTGTGTATAGACTATCCTGTCACAAATTGCAGCGAAAATCCTGCACGACGGGAATAGTTTGTGTTTACATGTTTACACTCGGAGAGCAGCATTTAAACAAAGGGCAGTCCACTGCAAACACTTACCAAATCTGTAGACAGACAATCAAACTGGAGCTGTGTCTTTTTATTAAAAGTAGACGAGCGGTAAATCCGGATTTCACCATTTCCAGATGAGAAAAAGCTCTCGGGTAAAAATGTTCCTTACAAACGCGTTTCTGTCGCGTGCACTGTAATCCACACGTGAGTCCAGCTGCTCTCTCATAAAGGGAAAATGAAAACAAAACCTTCGTTGCAACACACTAATAACACCTACGATTTTTGTCTTGAAATTCTTGTACTTTCACTTGTTTTGGCAACACAACGTGGCGTCTCTCTGTCGTCTGAACAGTGTAAACTGGTAAACAGTCTCCGGAGCTATCATGCATATTAATGAAGTTTCACGTCATACACAATAGAGCGCGCTGATTGGTTTGAAGCACGTCTTTCTCATGAATTAATGCCGCTCACTCAAATGCGTCAGAACGTCCTCAAAAAGACAGCCAGCCACTCTCCTGGCTGGATTTACCCCTAAGTATCTCATGGCCGTGACGTAGCTTCAAAAATTCGTTTCAAACCGGAAGAACGAATTTGCTCAAAATAACGCAAAAACAACCAATTTTCACTTTTTAGTGCAATATATGTGTCCTAATAGTGTTTATAGCAGCGTGGGACACATATATGACTGTCAACAGCTCAAAAAATGTGTTTTGGTGTTTCGTGACCCTTTAAGTAGATTGAACATTAAACAACTAGGTTTCCCAAAGAAATCTCCAGAATAGTGTTGTTTTAGCTCATTTCAAATAAGTAGTTTAAACAAGCAGCAAAAATAATTTTTGAGTGCAGTAACTCTAGCTTAAAACTGTAAAAAATAATATCAGAAAATGAATAACTAAATACTGTAAAACGTTAACGCCAGTCACAATTAATCTAATGCAAAATGGTAACAAGTACTTCTATTGTTGCACTGTAAAAAAACGATTAATTACTTTACCTTAAAAAAATCCATTGTAACTTGAAACTGTTGACTTTTCATTATTATAATTTTTTTTTAGCTTAATTAATTTCAAGACAACAGGTTTACTCACTTTAACTGAATTGTTTACATTGTACACTACATTTGTAAAAAGAGTAAAAGTGCTGTTTTCTTTCCTTCAGAAATATAATCAGAAGTGCACAAGTAGCCAGTTTAATTTGCACTTGAGTAATAATCAAGTGAAATGACTTGTACATTTTCAAACCCCTGGAGGAATCGGGCACATGATGTATATAAAGTACCTACGTTTTTCATTCAAGGCTATTTTTACATTAGATAACAGCTCATCAAGCACGTCTAATAGTTCTGGAAAAATGCCCTATTCTTGGAAAGTGCCCGTTACTGTCTATTTATGTAAATGAATGCCTGCTTTTTATTTCCTCTTCTAATGGCTCTAGATTGACCATAGGTTAATATGATACTGTCTTGCTCATGTTAAGTGAGGCCTCTTGGCATGCTAAAATATTACTCTCTTACAAAAGTCCACCAGAAGCCCTCCGGTCATTGTTCTTAGAGCTTCCAATTAAAGAAAACAAATGGAGGATGAAATGCCATACTGAGGAGAGAAAAAAAATATTCCAGGAAGGATTCATGCCTCCTAGGTTGGCGTAAAGCATATGTTGATTTGTGTGACATCCGTGTGGGCATCTCTGGAGCAGATCTCCAGGACCGCGAGCCTTTCATCTTTCATCCCGCCTGCCAATAACACACACTGGGCAACCAGAGAAAGAGCCATCTCGCGTCCTCCTTTATTAGAGCGCCAATGAGAAAAGATTGTTTTCTCCTCCAGATGGCTGGCGCGAGACTTGTCTCCTCTCGTTTACGTGACACGCTCCTCTTTTTTGGAGATTGTAAGTGATGACGGTGCTTTTCAGCCGAGGTATGAATTCCCTGGCCTGTTTTATTCAGAGATGCACAACTCCCTCCGCCGTGCAATCTGAAACAATGCAGCTCCGTCAAGACTGTCATTTGCAGACACGTGTTTTGCGCAGACGCCTGGGGACTGGGTGTTACTGCGGAGGACTGCATTGGTATGCTGAAGACTGCAACGGCGTCTCAGGCCATTTACAAACATTATTGGAGAGGTGGCAAAACTCCCTCAAGAACTGAGTCCATGGTGAAGACGTGTTTGAAGATGTGTTTTTGTTGATGTTGGAGGAATGTGATGCAGATATTTGGTGTTCCATACGTTGTTTGTTGTTGGAGAACGTCAGTTTGGTTGGTTAGTCAGGCTGTTTAGTGCTTGTTAGGGCTGGGATGCAGTAGGTTATTTTCATATGATCACTGATTGCACAGTAAAGGTCCGTGCACACCGGGATGCTTTTTGCTTGCGTTTTCCGTCGACCTTTAACACCTCATGACTAAATAAAGGACGCCAATGTGATCGTGCACACCAACGTGCAAAACGAAAGGTGTAAAAGTGTCATTTTTAAAGAAACGCCTCATGCTCATTTTTTTTTGTTTCTTCCACATTTTTTTGTGGAAAAGCAAGACTTGATTATATCTGTTTTTATTATGAAGTCAACCAGTGAACTATGCAAAACAAGGGCAGAATTGTATAAAGACTTCATTTCGTGTTGTTTTTTTTTCATAGATGGAGATGTAGTTAGATAAAGAAACAAAACCTACTCCACACCAATCAGATTGGCACTTTTGTTCACGTGCACGGAGCTGCTGAAGTTACAGTAAACAGCACTTAGAGGCACTCAAGTGCAAAACTGTCAATGCAAGTGCACATTGAAGAAGATGCTCGGAGGCGATATTAACGTGAAGCTGCTTATTGCACTGGTGAACAATAATAATTTCTTCATCGCTAGAGCTTGAGCTGCTACTTGAACCATCCATGCGTGTTCGAATCACCAGTAACTTTAACAACAAGCGTGTTAACTTTCTGTATTCTTCTTCTGTGTTGCAAGCGGGTGTTAGAAGCTTAAAGTTGTGTAGCGCCATCTAACGTCAAGGAGTGATTTTGCATACTCTTCTGCTCGATGCCAGTGAAAAACACTTGGTTTTGAATCCGGAAAAACGTCTAAAAAAATGCTGACGATAAACTCAAACGAAAACCACCTCGGTATGTACGAGCCTTAGCCGTAATGTAATTAGCTGAATGCACACATTATAGATTGGGTTTTGTATAAATGTTTGGAAAAGTGTAAATAAATAAATAAATAATTCAAATAATGGAATATAAAATGAGCAAATGTTTTTTTTAGGTAAACACGTTAGCAAAAAAGGACAAGAAACGCAAATAAAAATCGGATGTTAAAATAATGTAATGGGGTATGTGCACACTGACTTTTAATTTCAGTCAGCCAGCCTCAGGGCTTCCGGTGAATTGTCATCCCATACAAAATCATTGCTTTTAAGATCTGATTTCTTTAAAACAACAGCGATCTGCACTACCTGGCTGAGATACGATATGAAGTGGATATCAGACCAAACAAGAAGCACTGCATTAAATTATATATTTTTTTGTGCCATGTATTAAAATATGGAGATTAATTTTACACCAGTATTGGAGTTTTTGCGCTAACCTGCTGCTACTGACGGCGCCTGCGTTTAAACGGCCTTTCATCTCTTTTTATACTTCAATAACCAAATGGATACTTAAGTCTATTTAACTGATTTTATTTGAATTACATTAAAACAGCGATGCTGTAAAGGGAACCTTATGAAATTGAAAATAGCCATATAAAGCTTAGTGTCCAGGCTCTCAAAAGAAGCCCGCAGCAAGAGAGGCTCTGAGCTTCTCGTGCAGGGTGCTAATTTCTTCTAGTGTGACACTAAAGCTAGGTGAGGAAGATGCTTCACTGTCTTTTTCCACCTTATTATCCTTTCCTTTCGACATGTTAAGTAAGAATATAATACTACGCACTCTAAGAAAGAAAAATAAATAGATGTACTGAATGTTGCCAAAGTTCTAAATCAATGAGGTTTGTAAAGAAATAATAAAAATTTAAAGGGAGCTAGTCGCACTCACATCTGTACCGAAGGCGACATAACCAGAAGTCCATAATCACATAGAGCTTTCACCAGAAGTTCATGATTGACTGAAAAACACTAGCTGTGTCCATTGTTATAAAAAGATTATAAAAAAGAATTAAAGAATTTTAATAAATAATGCAAATTTTATATATATATATATATATATATATATATATATATTTTTTTTTTTTAATGTGTAAACAAGTAAGGTAACATCATGAAGTAATTAATCCAAAAATATAATTTAATGAGATTAATTTAAACTATACAACATTTAATGAAAATAAATTTTATCAATCGATTTAAAACAGTAAAAAATACATTTAAATAGTTGTCATTACAATAAGCAAATATATGTGTAAACCAAATAATAATATAATGATTATCAAAAAAAAAAAAAAAAGTAAAACATTTTTAAAAAAAAAAATATATAATTTAGTTCAGTGTTTCTCAACCCTGTTCTCAAAGGCACACCAACAGTACACATTCTCAGCCTCTTCCTAATTAAACACACCTAAAACAACTCTGAACTTAAGAGACCTGAATTTGAAAACCTGAAGTTGGTGGGTGAGATTGAAGGGAGACATCCAAAATATGTACTGTTGGTGTGCCTCCAGGAACAGGGTTGTGAAACACTGATTTGGCTAATATGGAATATATTTTATGGCATTTAAAAAATTTGACTTGTTAAACTGGTTCTTTATTCAAGAAACTTGGACATTTTAGGATTGGGTTCCCCACATGTGGATCATCCTATCTGGAGGTCTGTGGCATCTAAAAGATTGAAAACCCCAGCATTAGATGATGCAGGCAGACCGCAGGATTGCCCATTGTAGTAACAGTTTCACAGTAGATATTCCACAGACACAAGATCTCACAGAAACACGCATGATCTAACGTGACTACAGAAGAACACCAGATATGGAGGATGATTGACGTTGTCAGCCAGCTCTCCTGGCGTGCGCTCTGTTTTGCAGTGGAAAAAGTTTTCATTTTTTGTTTCACAGACAGGAAAATCAAACGGGTTTGAGTTGATGCGAGGAAATAATTGACAGTATTTTCATTTGGAGGTGAACAAACCCTATAAATATACCCATGGGCTTGAGGAGGATCATGGGAATTGGGTGTTATGATGATTTCGACCTGCCCTGCGACGCAAAATGAATGCATAGTTTTGGCTGTATTATTCAGTTCAGTGCAGTACTGATGAACAGTGATTTATGAAGGATCTTAGAATAACATTTAAAGCTCAAACGACTGGAAATGAATCCAACAGGACTTCTGAAGCCTCGGGCATCAAGCTAAAAAGCGTCTGGTTGTTCAGTAACTCTGCTCAATGGTCTGAAATCCTCAATACCAACACCCAGATCTGATTCCAGCTGAAGAACTAAGACTATTTAATGAGGTGGAGCTGCACTTGCTGCCTCAGGGTCTCTGTCTCACAGTTATTAAAGAATTCACAGTTTTTTTTTCAAGGACAGAATATATGTTTTAGCCGAATATAAAGCTGACCGTCTGTTATCTAAAACTGCTGATGATTCAGCAGAATCACAGTGACCCAAAATCCTGGGATAAATCGAAAAAGAGGTGGTTTGAAAACTAGCTGAGGTCATAATTTTCTGATGGATTTATCTGTCGGAGGACAAAGAGGACAGTACTTCACAAAAGTGTATTTATGTAAACTGAATGGTCCTTTTAATCTTCACAAATGTGTGCTCAGAAGCCACAGAAGCTTTTATTTCACTGAACAAAGGGTTTTTTGTTATTATATTGTTTAAAAGAGGTTTTTAAATGTGGATTCCAAACTTCTTTTTATCCGTTGGGGAATAAATTATGCACAATTATTGCAGATAAAGGTGTTTGTCTGAAATATTGTGGGAGAACTTCACATTGCACCTCTCAACAGATGATTTGCTTTGTATTTTACATATTGTCACCTGCCAGCCCTCAGGGTGCTCTAAATTAGTATATTTTTTCACCCTGAAACAGAATATCAAACTTGCTCTTTCTCTTCAAATTGCATGTTGATCGTCAATCTCAGTTGCATTATAAAAAATATTAACTCTTTTACTCAAAATAACAAAATGGCACAATTTGAACCTTATTTATCTGTAAAAAGAGGAGGTTGTTTTTCTTTAATATAAATTCATAGTTCTCATCAGTCTTAAGAAGTTTTGAAAATGTCTTTTAAGTTTGATCAAAATCTAAAATTAGGTTCCTTGTTGTGATTTGGAAGTTTAAGGAATCTCTTTTTTTTGTGTGGATCAACTTTGGTTTTCAAAGTATAAACATTGGCATTGTGTTGCCAGAAAATTATAGAAACATTAGAATTTGTTTCTTTTTTTGGTGTTTTATACAATTAAATGTGCTCTAAATTAAAACATTTGTGTTTTAAATTTGGAAGAAAAGTAATCAGGAGTCAAACATCAATGTTTCCTAGAGTGATTACAAAAGTTTTATGCTTATTATGCAATCAGGAGAGACAAGACTTGAAGCCCACTACAGTACACCATGCTACACAATGCCTTCACATTGTTTTGTATACGTTGCTAAGTGATGCAGACAGATACCGAATGGTGGCGTTTGTGTGCATAAGCTAAAAAACAATGTTTAGAACTGTAAAAGATGCTGCTTGACACTTCATACCTGGGGTGTTATGGGTTTGAGTAGTAAAATTAACCTATTCCATCTGTTCACAGAACATCAGAATGCAAAATGTGAGATTTATTCATTCATTTTCTTTTTGGCTTAGTCCCTTTATTAATCTGGGGTCGCCACAGCGGAATGAATCACCAACTTATCCAGCATATGTTTTAAGCAGTGGATTTCCTTCTAGCCATCACTGGGAAACACCCATGCACTCTCATTCACACACATACTCTACAGACAATTTAGCTTACCCAATTCACCTATAGCACATGTCTTTGGACTTGAGGGAAACTGGAGCACCTGGAGGAAACCCACGCGAACATGGGGAATACATGCAAAAACTCCACACAGAAATGCCAGCTGACTCAGCCAAGGCTCAAACCAGCAATCCTCTTGCCGTGAGGTGACAGCTCTACCCACTGCACCACCGTGCTGCCCAAAATGTGAGATAAGGATTATAAATTTATTCAGCGGCACCCCGAAGAGGCATACCAACTGTTTAACTATCTTTTGCTAGTTTACTGTTTGTATTGTGAAGTTTGCTCTGAATGTTTGTATCGAGGCAACAAACATATTTAAACTGCTGTAAATTAGCATTTAATGTAAGTTTATGGATGTCAGCCTCTTTCGTCAAGTATGATTTATAATTTACCCTATATTTCATCCACAACACAACTCTGGAACAAACTATGTTAATCTTGTGGCATAAAGATATCTCACTCACTCCTCCTAGCTAAAATAAACCTCTCAATCACTTCACTTGAAAAGATTTAACAAGGCAACTTCTCAGTTTAAAATATTTTTTGACAAATGGAGTACGATTATTTTGCATGTTTATCACATTGTGTGTGTGAGAGAGCAGACACTGGCATGAGTCTCAGAGTCAGAGCAGAGCTGATTTATATTCACTAGCATTCCAAATATAATCAGAATGGAGCTTGTCATCTTAGGGGTCATTTCTGTGGTTATAAAACGAGCCTATAAGAGGGTTTTTTGAACTTAACTAAGTCGCATACAGTACCTACTATGTAGATATCAGAGCTATTTAACTTACTGAATCAATGTACTGTGTGGCACTTTTAACACGCATGCATGTGACCTAAAACCATCTTTTACTCATTATTTTGATTCGGGTTGAGCTAAAACCGTTGGAGCCATTCATCTTGAAATCCAGATAATGTCAAAAAGCTTTGCAGATCTTCTGCTCGCCTAATGAGCTCCTTGTTCGATAAGAATGACTCTCTATTCTGTGTAAACTGAGCAGCAGAAATCCCTTTGAGACGAATCGATTGAACTGTGCTGCCCTTAAGTGAAGAGATTTTGCCACATCCTCCCAAATGTGTTTACTAATTCATCTGCTCCAGCACATACAGAGAGCTCCCAAACGGCCTTTAGACATCTGCACGGCCATGGGAGACATATGTCTTGACGTAAAATCCTGGCCACTGAGAGCGAATCCTCGAGCAGTTTGCTGTAAGTAAAGAGCTGCTTTTTCCTTCAGGGTTTTTCTCTTTCACTCTTGTCAGCAGTTAATGTCTCATGCGGCACTAAAACCCTTCCAGTTTCCTGATAACACCACCAAGTGTAGCACAACTAAATCTAGCACAAAACGAAATTCAATACTTCAGGCAGGTATATGGCGCATTGTTCTTGTGTGTCGCATATGTGTGCTCACACACTCTCAGGGATATGTCTACAAGAAAAGGCTTTTGAAGGATCACGTATGCTGAGTTCTGGTTTGCCTGAAGCACTTCTCTGGGTGCGGACGCCTGCAAGATTTCTTAATTATACTAGTTTGACCTCCAACGCACTGTCTGCACCCTTGAGTTGCTTCAAACAATCACTCTTCAGTGCTTTCTCTCTTTTATGTGTAGCAGTTTGTCACGTCCATACCAATAAGAAATGGCAGTCTTAACTCTGCAGATAAAAAAAGCGGCATGGAGATTTTCTTTTCTCCGTTTTTAATGTATTCAAATGTTTTTTTGGGGGGTCCAGAAAGTGTTTGTGCAAGCTTAACATGTCTTCGGTGAGTTATGTTAATGCGTTGAGATTTCGAATAAAAGATAAAATGCGTCTGCTGATGATTACGAATGGTGTCGCAATTTTGTGCAAATGCAAAAATGTTTGTGAAATAATCAGGATGTTTTTTTGTGAATATTTTTCTCCCCACTCTTGGTAGAAATGTCTCTCAATATCTTTCCCAAATGACAGTCAAAATGAAACGTTTCTTCCAAAATGTGACACATTTCTTTGTGGAAAAGCAAGACTTGATTATATCCATTTTTTATTATGAAGTCAACCAGTGAACTATGCAAAACAAGGGCAGAATTGTATAAAGACTTCATTTCGTGTTGGGTTTTTTTTTATAGATGGAGATGTAGTTAGATAAAGAAATACCAGCAGAGCTTTTGTCACTCTTTTCTCTTTCTAGAAAGAAGCCTTAATGCATTCACAACTCAAAAGTCTGAAATCTTTTCATCTAGACATTTTGAATCCACAGTTTCTCTCTGAAATTGTGTGCTATGACACTTTAGAAATGCTTCATACGTGAGCTTTCTCAAGTATAAGGGGTTTCTTGCCATTAATTGGATAAAATACCTGTTGTATACCAACATACTATATGTTGCCTAATTTTTGGAATGACTTAGACTTGTTTTATGTCCATAACATTGGTCAATAAAGAGAATATCATTGTTTTGTTATAATTTATCAACGTTTTAAAATATTTACAACAGTTTTGCACAAATTTAGGAGTAAGTAGTTGATTGATTGTATGGATCAGAGAATTAAAAAAAAAAAAACAACCACGATGATAATCTTACTCTTCTAAAATACGCCGATGATCTGGCTTTGGTTTCCTGTCAGGAAGAAATGATTAGCTCCTTATATTTTAAATATATTAATAGTATCACAGATTGGTTTGGCAAAGTTCATTACACCTTAATATTGCAAAAACAAAAGAGCTATGTCTGGGGAGTGAAACAAGAGCAGTAGATACTATATTTTATAAACCAGTCTTCATAAATGGAAAAATAGTAGAGCAGGTCTCGGACTTTAAGTATTTAGCCATAATTATTGACAATAAACTGATTTTTAATAGTAATGTAGAGGCTGTTTATAAGAAGGCAAGTCAGCGATTCAGTCTCCTTTACAAGTTGTTTTAATGTTAGTACACAGACTTTATCCCAATCGCAGTTATTGTCTTAAATCAGATCACTGTTTGAAGTGAATAGGGTGGTTGTCAAGAATGATGTGCAGTAATATGTATGGGGCTAATTTGGTTTTTAAATTTTTAACTTATGTTGTTTTCTTGTGTTGTTATTGTGTGATTTATTGTTTGTATGCAATTGTTGTCTTAAATCCAGTGTTAAAGACAAATTTCCTTTCTGTGCCAAGTAGGACAGTTTTAAACTAAACTAAAGCTGTAATGGAGACCCAGTTAGTGAGGATGGTCATGCAGCCTCTCATTCACTCAGAAAATCTCATCTCAGTGTTTATTGTGTTCTGACCAACCACAGCTTCACTGTTTATTCAAATGAATGTGCATTTGGTATGTGCATTATTGTGCAAGTTGTGCTTTTAACCTTTACATAATGTCTATGTTACATAATGTTTTTGTGGACAAATGATTGCATCATTTACATTGACGGGTCTTATTGTCAGATGAATACACACAAATTTGGTGAGTGAAAGTGCAAAATTGAGAGGAAAATATGCATGCGCATGAGGAAGGCTGACATTAGGTCTTTTCGTGGACTTGTCAGTCACCTGTCAAGAAAAAATTACTGGTCTGAAAAAAAGTGTCAAAAATGTGATTCTCTCCACCTGCATTTAATTTAATTTAAATCTTTTGATTATTCCGTTATTATAATAATATTATATGGTGCTGTTACAAGTTAAATGAAATCAGAATAATTAATTTTTCTCTGCAGAAGAAACAGCTGAAGTGGCATTTAGATGCATTTTCTTTAATAAATCTCAATGTTATATTATTGCATTTGAGCTTTGAGCTTACTGCTTTAAATAGTTTTTTTTATTTTTTATTGTAAATTAGTAAATGAAAAATAAAATAATGCTTTAAAATATAGAGGTGTGAACCTACACTGGTCTCATGGTTCAATTTGGTTACGATTATCATGCCATCAGTTCGGTATAATTCGATATCTCGGTGCATCACGGTGCATTGACGATGCTTTCCAAACACAATTTAATATTTTACTTAGTAACAACTTAGGCTCTGATGCTGTTCAGCAAACAGTGATATGGACAATGATGTTCAACAGCCACAGCGATCAGCTGATCTATTATAGACTGCGGTGCAGAAAACTCCCTCTGCAGACACCCTCGTGTCTGTATCCACAAATAACGTTATTGTTGTAACAGCCGAGAGAGTATAGATAAAACGTTACCTCAAGAAAACGCCAGCAGGTCAAAGAGCCCACAGAGAGTGAGTGAGAAAGAGAGAGTTTCAGCTTTCATTTTTCCTACCTGGGTTCTGATGTACAGGGAGTGCAGAATTATTAGGCAAGTTGTATTTTTGAGGATTAATTTTATTATTGAACAACAACCATGTTCTCAATGAACCCAAAAACTCATTAATATCAAAGCTGAATATTTTTGAAAGAAGTTTTTAGTTTGTTTTTACTTTTAGCTATTTTAGGAGGATATCTATGTGTGCAGGTGACTATTACTGTGCATAATTATTAGGCAACTTAACAAAAAACTAATATATACCCATTTCAATTATTTATTTTCACCAGTGAAACCAATATAACATCTCAACATTCACAAATATGCATTTCTGACATTCAAAAACAAATCAGTGACCAATATAGCCACCTTTCTTTGCAAGGACACTCAAAAGCCTGCCATCCATGGTGAACAGATCAAAACACTGACAGAATCCATCAACATTGCGTGCAGCAGCAACCACAGCCTCCCAGACACTTTTCAGAGAGGTGTACTGTTTTCCCTCCTTGTAAATCTCCCATTTGATGATGGACCACAGGTTCTCTATGGGGTTCAGATCAGGTGAACAAGGACGCCATGTCATGTCATGTCACCTTAGAAAATTCAGTCTTGAGATATTTCTTGGCCCAGTCTTGACGTTTCAGCTTGTGTGTCTTGTTCAGTGGTGGTCGTTTTTCAGCCTTTCTTACCTTGGCCATGTCTCTGAGTATTGCACACCTTGTGCTTTTGGGCACTCCAGTGATGTTGCAGCTCTGAAATATGGCAAAACTGGTGGCAAGTGGCATCTTGGCAGCTGCACGCTTGACTTTTCTCAGTTCATGGTTCAGTTCTCAGTTTATTTTGCACCTTGGTTTTTCCACACGCTTCTTGCGACCCTGTTGACTATTTTGAATGAAACGCTTGATTGTTCGATGATCAAGCTTCAGAAGCTTGGCAATTTTAAGAGTGCTTCATCCCTCTGCAAGATATCTCACTATTTTTGACTTTTCGGAGCCTGTCAAGTCCTTCTTTTGACCCATTTTGCCAAAGGAAAGGAAGTTGCCTAATAATTATGCACACCTGATATAGGGTGTTGATGTCATCAGACCACACCCCTTCTCATTACAGAGATGCACATAACCTAATATGCATAATTGGTAGTAGGCTTTCGAGCCTACTGTATACAGCTTGGATTAAGACAACATGCATAAAGAGGATGATGTGGTCAAAATACTCATTTGCCTAATAATTCTGCACTGCCTGTATTTCGCTGTCAGTGAAAGACATCTATTATCTGCTTTTTAAGTAGTTGGAGCGTTTTAATTACTCGCGGTCTCCTCACTCGCCATAGTAAGCTGCTGCCATATAACGCATGTGATAAAAGACGTCAAAACGTAAAAACCGGTTATGATTATTACTTGACCTATACCGAATTGTCTGCGTCTGCATCACAGTGCATCAAAGAAACAATTAATTTTGACACCCCTATTAAATATGAAAGTGAAACAGCAACAGGTTACCCCAAGTGACTCATGATTGAGTCATCAATTCAACTGATTCTTTTTAGATGTCTGATTCATTCAAGAAGGAAGCTAAGGCTGGTCTTTATGAATTAGTCATTGATTTATTTAAAAAGTCTTTCAGTAAAAACACAACTGTTTCTTGTAGCTGTGCAACTGTTATACTGATCCTTATTGTGAATAATTTTTAAGAAGAAAATGGGAAAAAAAACAGATAGACTGATGGGTAGGTAAGTGGATGGATATATATACAATAGATATGGATGGATGGATGGATGAATGGATAGGTAGATGGGTGAATGGATAGCTACTGTAGATGGAAATAAAAATAGATGGATGGCTGGATAATCTGATGGATGGACGGACAGACCTTTGTTTTAGATCAGTGATACCCAAAGTAGGACCCACAGGCCAAAGTTGGCCCATTGTAACCTTTGATTTGGCCCACATCATTTCTAATTTGATGTAACCTTTTTTTTATTTTTTATTGCTGAGCTACAAAAAAGCAAACTGAGAATAAATGCTTCCATTAAATGTTGTAAATGAATCAGAATTTTTAAAAAAAAAATCTGTCCACAGATAGAGGACTATGCAGAAGACATCGGCGAGCAAATCAAAGCAAAACTAGTGTTACTCTGTTATAAATGAGTGTTTTTACTGTAATAAGGTCATTATAAAATGTAAAAAAAAAATACTGTATCAGTTAAGTTATATTGTAAAGCAATGCTTTCTAGTCATCATTAAATATTATTAAATAAATTAGGAAATTACCTATACGACTAGATTTACCTTTCGCCCACTAGCCTCAATGAAGTTTGGTTTTTGGCCCTTCATAAGAAAAAGTTTGAGCACCCCTGCTTTAGAAAAAGATACATGTATAGATAGACATATAGATAGACCATATACCTAGGTCTATATATATCTAGGTGTATTAGACATGCATAGATGTTTGTTGTTTGTGACTACCAGACTGTCTTGGTTGTGTAATGTTACATAACTAGGCTATGTCATATGACATAAATATAAAAACATTTTACCTATTGAAAAGTTTGGCTTTGCACATTTGAAATGTTAAACGGTTTGTGCCCATTGTGCATGTTGCCTGCAATATTCATATCTCCGCTAAATAAGATGAAAGCATCTCAATGCCTCTGAGCACTGCTTCTCTCTGTTCATGCCTTGATGTAACGCTGGTCTGGGGACGACAGGTGTTGCTGGGATTCAGGGAGATATGTGGTGTACACGCTGAGCTCCATCTTCTTATGCCTCTGCAATGCTGCTGACCTGTGTTTATCTCAGTAGGGCTAACTGATGAGGTTATTTTGAGCACTTTTTTGACATTCACAGACTATGTTATTTCCAGATACCATTTTCATGGTTTCTTGCCTTTAAGAGGTGAGAAAAAAAACAAACATACGCTTTGATATCTTCTTATTGCTTTTGAGCACACACCTGCAGAGAACCCCAGTATATATGGGAGCAGTCTTTTGCATACAAAAGCTTTTCTTGCTTTGAATTCGCTTAAGGAATTTATTTTAAATATGAATGGAAGGATGCATGGGTACATGAAAATATACACAGATGGACAGTTGGATAAATAAACCTGGTTGGACAGACCTAGATATAGATAGATAAATATTGACATACATTGGGCGATATTGCAAAATAAATTTATCACGATATCATGTTTCATATCATTCGATATCGATAATTATTGAATATTTTTTAACAATACATTTAGGAATATCTTTATAATAAAATAAACATAAGTGTTAAAGAGACTCTTAAACTTGATGGATAAAATGTTAGAAAGTGTGTGCAACTAAGGTAGATCAACATCTGTAAAGTGTGAATAATAATGATACAGTAAACCTCAGACTCTACTGTATTAACAAAACAAATTATGATAGTCCAATTTGAGATTTCAATTAAAGGTACCAACCATCATTCAAATACATACTGAACATTAAAAATTAAGTTGGATGACTACATTACCCACTATGCTAAAAAATCTTTCAGATGGGGAGCTAGTGGCTGGGATGCACAAGAAAAGAAACCAAAAAGCCCCTCTGGCGACATCCTTACATGCTTTTTTTTTTACGCACAAGCGTGAGCGCATGATTTCCTTCACCATTTTCTATGTTGTCTCTCGTAACTAGGTAACCGTTTTTTTCAGAGGATGACAAACAGAGAAACCGTTGCTGCCGCTCTGATTCAAGTTCATGGAGAAAAGTAAAAAGCACTGCAGTGTTTGGATGCGCTGTGTTTGTCTGAGGTAATTAGTCTTCTCTTACTGAAATGTTCATATTCCATACAAAGGGTGAAGCAGATTGGTCAGTTCTACTTTCATGAATCATGTTGCGTTCGGAAAAGTTCAGATGTTTTTCAACTAGGTTTACCTGGAAAACGCACATGCGCCGTTTGTACGCCATGTGCACGTCACTCGCATGTGCGCGTGCCTCCGTTGGAAATGACAAACTACACCCTAAGTTTATTGGAATTGCTTCCAAGGTGTGCGCTCAGCAGCCACGTTTTAATAAATATATAGCAATTTATACTGAAACTACATACCGAATATTTTTTTTTTTTTATCGATATTGACAATGGTGTTCAGTCGGTAAATACTGATATTGATTTTTATCGCCCAGCCCTAGACATGCATATAGATATGCCTAGAGACAGATGAATACAAACCTAGATACAGATGGATAAACCTGACCTCTGTCTATATCCTTGTCTGTCAGTCTATTTATCTATTGCTGTACCTATCTATTACTGTATCATTCTATTTATTTGTGTCATATTATTTACTGTTCTATCTCTCTGTCATTGTCTGTCTATCTGTCATTCTATCTATCTGTCATTCTGTCTGTCTGTCATTTTATCTGTCTGTTATTCTATCTATCTGTCTGTCTGTCATTCTATCTGTCTGTCTGTCATTCTATCTGTCTGTCTGTTATTCTATCTATCTGTCTGTCTGTTATTCTATCTATCTGTCTTTCTGTCATTCTATCTATCTGTCTGTCTGTCATTCTATTTATCTGTCTGTCATTCTATGTATCATTCTTCCTATCTATTATAAGACACAGTATAAACATGTTTGCAGTGCACAGATACACTGACAGAGGTAGGTAGATTGACTAAGGAATAGATATAGAAACAGGTATACTGTAAGTACATACACATACGCTTAGCTACATTCTTGTATAAATATACAGTAGATGGACTCAGATAGATAAACAGACAAATGGAGATGGATATATAGACATTGGTTGAAAGCATAAATATAGATGAAGACTTGTAGATTGGTAGATAAACAGAGATTCTTCTGGTGCTAAACGAACAAACTGTGGGTAGTATGAAACTGAAAAATAATCAGTCAATTGAGCACCTTTTTTTACGTCTTATTATTAATTTTGAGGAAATAGCCTAGCTTTGATCATGCTGGAAATAATGAGAAGTGAATGTAATTCATCTGATGTGTGCGGAAACAAATTGGACGCATCCAGTGGACGCTTCAGTTCGTGTGAAGCTCTAAAGCTTAAATCCCTCATTGTCGCTCCACAAATTTCCCTGTTCTTCCTCTCGGTTTTAAACGACGGGTCTTTCTATTGATCTTAAATGCAGTCCCACATATTAATTTGGGATGTTTTGAGTGTCATGTGCGACAGGGAAATGTATTTGCAACTGAGCAACAAACCGGTTTTGTCTATTTTCGTCTCTGAAGCTTCTTAAAATTCTCTGTACGTCTTCATCTATTTCCCTGTATATTCCAGAACATCTCTGCAGATTACCTTGGTGGTGCTGCCTGTCATACAGCGGATATTTTGTGTCCTCGGGTAATACGTTTGTAGAGACCTCTATTTCGTTGGTTCCAGCGTGCCATCACCTCACTGAAACAGTATATTTCAGTCTGCCCCTGAAATGAAATTGAAAATTTCCCATTTGCTGAATTGTGTTGAAATGAACAAGACTTCCTCTTAGTCTCTCCCCTCCTCTCCTGCCAGGAGGCCCAATAGGCAGGGTTGGAATTTAACTATGACTGGCATTTTATTCCTAATAAAATATGCTGGAGAATCACAGTCCATTTGTGGAGGTAATGAAATCCTCCTTTCTGGCACATCCCAAGATTTTCTTTACTTATTTCTTCGTTTTCCCTCCAGCTCCTATCACTGTTAACACCCTCCCCTTCCTCCTCTTGTTGTTTCTCTGGGTTTTTTTTCTTCTATTACTCATTTCTCCCTCCTGTCCTCATGTCTGTTGATGTTTGTGCTTTCTAATTTTCAATTCTGGTTAGCGTTTCTTTCCTGTCTGCTCGAATCTTCTTTCCTCATCCTCATCTTTCCGCTTTCACAATATCAGTCCCATTCTTCTGTTTTTATAACATCTGTTGTTTTATTTTTGTGAATAGTCCTCTACATATCATTCTTTCTATATTTGCAATTCTACATCATCTTGACTCCTGAAATTACTTCTGTCTTGTTCCCTGGTGTATTGTGCTTCAGTCGTAGCGTTAAGGACTGTTTTTATGGCAGAAGCCTGTGGGTAATGTGCAGGTTTGTCACATGGAAATCACACAGATGCAGATTACATATGAAGCTCAACCTCCTCCGGCTACCTTAATTCATGGGTTCAGGTTTTTCTTCACTTGTTTTTGTTTACAATCTCTCTCTCTCTCTCGCTTCTGTTAGGTGTTCAGCATGTTTGTTTCACTTTTCATTGCTCTTGACATCAAATGCTTTTCTCTTATTTTTTTTTCTTAATTTGTATTGGTTTGCTGTTGTTTTGCTTTGTAGTCTTTATCAAACATGCCAACATCTATACAAGTCACAATACCTTTTGGCATTTGAACGGCTGCCTCCTGGAACACCTTAGCAACTAAACAATATTGTAGTCTTTTTAAAGAGACCCTATTGTGCATTATAAAATATCATATTTTGGTTTTGGGGGTCTCCAACAACAGGCTGATATGCATGCAATTTCAAAAAACATGTTCATTGTCTTGTAATATGCATTTATTTTTACCTAATTATCCCAACGACTCCTATTTGATTCGATCAGCGATTCATTTGTTCCTAAACCCCTCTATTGCATGATCATAATCTGCACTGATTGATCAGATGACCTAGTCTTTTGTGATTGGTCGACTGGGTTCAGTATAAGATGAAGAGAAACGCCCACCACGTATGAAGTAATTAGCCCTTCATTCCCCACAGCCACATAACTGCCCATCTCTCAGTGATTGTAGTCTTTGTGTCATGATCAATCCCATGATCACTTGCGCTCTGCTAGTGTATGAAGGGAAAGGCGCGTTTTCGTTTTACTGGATCCGGCACTTCATATTTGGTCATGTCCCATATCGAAGTAGAGGTGTGCAGGCAAAAGAATCAAACAAAGGACGAATCATTCATTTGGCTCTGAGTAGACTTTATAGAATCAATAGTTTTAAACACTGTGCACTTTCAGATTTAAACCTCAGCTGGATGTTTCCATTCACTTAGAGCGGTGTTACACACTGCATGAAAGGTAATTTTCTAAATCCCATAATAGGGGCTCTTTAACTTGGCATACTAAAGTGGCGGTCACGCTGCATTTTTCATTCCATAGACCTCCATTCATATGTACGCAAAAGTAACAGACCGGAAACACAAGCTCATGCGGCAAGTTTGATGCATTGCAAAGTTCAAGCTTGGTGAACTCTGACCTGCGAAATCGTGTTACATGATTGTGTGAGACCAATAGAAGATCAAAACATGAACTCTATGAACAGAAGTGTAAAATATGAACCAATTACTCGCTTTCTAATTATCTTGTTTAATCCCACCCCTTTACGCAGCAACGTACGGCAGAATTTTGCATGCTCAAACTCTAGCGTGACCGCTGCATTACTCTGCATACCAACAGAACGCCTTAGAACCATGTTAACAGATAGTCGGATCATTTTAAAGTATCTTGCAATAACTTGTTAACCAAACCAAGTGATCTGGTGTGGCAGTGAGATTTGCACCTAGAGGTGAGGACTTTCCACTCAGTAGGGTTAGTCTAGAGGATAGAATACATTATCATTACACAAAACACACCTAAGCATCATGCTAACAGCTAGTCACAGCATGTTAACATCTGTATTTGCACATGTACAGTAAGTGAGCTCTTTTGAAAGCTAGCCTGAATATCCTAGTTACTGCATCCACATAACATTAAATAACTTAGTATTGTTTCAGAAAACTTTGCAGTTAAGTGTAGATCATTTCCAGCTAAGGCCAATAAGATCACGATTTTCTTGAACAATATTGCGATTTTGATTTTATCACGATTTTGTCACAGACAGACTGAATCTGTGTTTACAGTGTGAATCTGAAACATCTTTCAAAAGAAAAACAATTACATCTTTATTAAAGACCTGTAACATGTCTCTTAAACAGACAATAAATATGATAAAAATCACCTAGTAAAACTGTAACGAGTTGTTTCAAGTCCTATGTCAAAACAAATGTGTGTGCGCCGTCAAACTCATTTAAGGCTCCAATGTTCTGCTTGACCAAATATCAGAAGTAGTTGCGTGTGTTCACAGATTTGTTTTGTCATGCATAGATCATAGACCTACTGTAGATCATGCGTCTTTTGTGCACACAAGTCCATTATTTCCAATGGATGCGTGTGGATTGCATGTGCATATTGAGAGCGGCATGTGTGCTTATGCCAGGTGCACCCAGCTGAAAAGATCTTTTTTCAGACAAACTTTTAACTTTTCAGAATGCTGCATAGTGAGTTACGTAACAAGAACTGGCCGATCAGCTTCGTACTTTGTATGGAATACACACATTTTGGTTACCTCAGACAAACACAAGACACCCGAACACCAAGTGCTTTTTATTCTCTCCATACATAAACTTGTATTGGAGCTGCAGCAAAGTTTTGTTAGTTTGTCTTCCTCTGAGAAAACGGTCGATGGTCACCAAGCAACGACAAAGGAGCAACCGCAAAGCACCTTAAATATGCTGAAGAAAGCGATAGACTCATGCATTCCAATCGCTTTTAGACGCGATTTATGACTGACTTACAAATAACCTGGTTCTGCCATACATCAGCCTTACTGTATCTAAAGTAACTTAATCCCATACCACAAATGTTGACTTTTTTTGCCACCAAGTCCTCCTGTGCTGAACTCTTCTTCCTTGTATACGTAGGCTATTCAGTCTCCTGTTTTTGCACTCTGCGTTATGATTGGTTCAAACACCATAATGCAGGAAAATCATGCTGTAAGGCGATTTAGAAATCACTCATGTCCAAATCGCGATTTCAATATGATTTCAATTAATTGTACAGTCCTAATAAAACCCACCCAGAACATTTTAGCAATATGCTACAAGCTAGTCAGAACACCTTAACAACTATGTACCAACAATTTAGTAGTAGCAAAGAGCTTAGGATGACCAAGAGGCGACACTCAATAGAACGTTCCATTGCAACAGCAGCGTCTCAGCAACAGCCCCGGATTCCACCATTTTGATGTGAAAGCAGTCGGCCGTCCATTGAATCTTATTGGTGTCGCGATGGAGCAGCTGCTTTGTTTTTTAATGATTTATTTAAAAAGCGCATTAAAGCTGAGATACAACTTGAAAGATAACAATACAACACTTACCATCACAATCATCAGCACTTTTAATAGTTTATTTTACAGACTTATAATATGCTGTTGTTCTATTGGAATTTTCATTGCAAAATGGCCACCGCGCCATCTAGTGGCTGTTTCCCAAATCGCACTTGAGTGTTGCCTCTTGGTGATTCTATGCTCTTTGGTAGTAGTTTCACATTTCAAGCCCTTTTTATCTTTGGTAAGCAACCCTAGCAACCACCTTAGCCATATACAGGGAGTGCAAAATTATTAAGCAAGTTGTATTTTTGAGGATTAATTTTATTATTGAACAACAACCATGTTCTCAATGAACCCAAAAACTTAATATCAAAGCTGAATATTTGTGGAAGTAGTTTTTAGTTTGTTTTTAGTTTTAGCTATTTTAGGAGGATATCTGTACCTATAATCATAATTATTAGGCAACTTAACAAAAAACAAATTGATACCCATTTCAATTATTTATTTTCACCAGTGAAACCAATATAACATCTCAACATTCACAAATATACATTTCTGACATTCAAAAACAAAACAAAAACAAATCAGTGACCAATAGAGCCACCTTTCTTTGCAAGGACACTTAAAAGCCTGCATCCATGGTGAACAGATCAAAACACTGACAGAATCCATCAACATTGCGTGCAGCAGCAACCACAGCCTCCCAGACACTGTTCAGAGAGGTGTACTGTTTTCCCTCCTTGTAAATCTCACATTTGATGATGGACCACAGGTTCTCTATGGGGTTCAGCTCAGGTGAACAAGGAGGCCATGTCACTAGTTTTTCTTCTTTTAGACCCTTTCTTGCCAGCCACGCTGTGGAGTACTTGGACGGTTGTGATGGAGCATTGTCCTGCATGAAAATCATGTTTTTCTTGAAGGATGCAGACTTCTTCCTGTACCACTGCTTGAAGGTGTCTTCCAGAAACTGGCAGTAGGACTGGGAGTTGAGCTTGACTCAATCCTCAACCCGAAAAGGCCCCACAAGCTCATCTTTGATGATACCAGCCCAAACCAGTATTCCACCTCCACCTTGCTGGCGTCTGAGTCGGATTGGAGCTCTCTGCCCTTTACCGATCCAGCCACGGGCCCATCAAGACTCACTCTCATTTCATCAGTCCATGAAACCTTAGAAAAATCAGTCTTGAGATATTTCTTGGCCCAGTCTGGAAGTTTCAGCTTGTGTGTCTTGTTCAGTGGTGGTCGTTTTTCAGCCTTTCTTACCATGGCCATGTCTCTGAGTATTGCACACCTTGTGCTTTGGGCACTCCAGTGACGTTGCAGCTTTGAAATATGGCAAAACTGGTGGCAAGTGGCATCTTGGCAGCTTCACGCTTGACTTTTCTCAGTTCATGGTTCAGTTCTCAGTTTATTTTGCGCCTTGGTTTTTCCACACACTTCTTGCGACCCTGTTGACTATTTTGAATGAAACGCTTGATTGTTCGATGATCACGCTTCAGAAGCTTGGCAATTTTAAGAGTGCTGCATCCCTCTGCAAGATATCTCACTGTTTTTGACTTTTCGGAGTTTGTCAAATCCTTCTTTTGACCCATTTTGCCAAAGGAAAGGAAGTTGCCTAATAATTATGCACACCTGATATAGGATGTTGATGTCATTAGACCACACTCCTTCTCATTACAGAGATGCACATCACCTAATATGCTTAATTGGCAGTAGGCTTTCGAGCCTATACAGCTTGGAGTAAGACAACATGCATAAAAAGGATGATGTGGTCAAAATACTAATTTGCCTAATAATTCTGCACTGCCTGTATTAGGACCTAATGCCAGGACCTAGATTGCTAACAGCTATTCAGAACATTTTATACCACATTGCACAGGTTAACCCTTAGACTTAAGTTGGTTATAACGAATTTAACAGCTACGTAAAACACACTAGCATCATTTTAAAAGCTAGTCAGAACAAATTTATTAACTGCAGTGTGTATAGCAGACACCTGGTAACCAACAACAGTATACTGTTGTGGTGGAGAGTCTTGCATTTAGAAACACCTCACCAAAAACACCTTAGCAATTCCCTTGTGACCCTAAACAGCCTAGTATGTTCAACTTCTGTTTTCTTCAGGAAGTCTGTTAAAATCCATATTTTTTGTGCGTATGTCCCTCTTTTTGACTCATCATTTGCTCAGTGCACATCAGCAGGGTGTGTGAGTCTCTGAGTGGAGGTGTGATAACGTGTGTACCTGAGCGTGATGCTTCGTGGCTCTTTCATGTGTGTGCACAGCATCGCCAGTGCCATTTCCCGCTGGATCCTTTGTCGCATCTTTATTTCATGACGTCTGCGAATGTGCAATTATGACGCTGCTCAGAAGCTGCCAGCCCTCGCCTCAGAGGACATGTCCACGCCGTGAACTGTGTGCCTTCCGCTGGCGCGACGGAGGGATAATGGAGGAGAGTCAAAGAGGGATGGCGTCTTCCCCTGGTGCTCTAATTGCTCGCCAGCAGTCACAGCTGGTTTGGGCTGTTGCCATGTCAATGTGATTTGTTCAATCTGTGAGAGCTAGAAAGAATCAGTGGCCATTTTTTGGGGGGGGGTTTGTGGATGCAGATGCCAAATGTTTGCTTGTGAGCGTATGACTCAGCTAAAATAAACGCGCATAAAAAGAAATCTGCTTGTAACTGAAAGGGATTGTTTAAATGGTGCAACACAAACACCACAAAGCTCATCCTTATTAACCGGAACAGTTTGTGTGTGCTTTGTTTAAAAGAATGCGGGTTTAAAATTCCCCCAGATGTTCTTCATCCTCAGCTCACTGTGGGTGATCCACAACCTCATGCACAATAGCAGAAATCGCATTCATTTCTCACTTCATGACATAAAATCCAGCTAATCCTCTGTCTTAGGAGAAAAATGGAGCCCTCGTGATTGAAGTGGGGCAAACTTCTCTTGCGCTGTGTGAATCTGCTTTGAGCGAGCGCTCTTTAGTCGTATCTCAGAGGCTCTAGAGGTCGTGACCCTTTCAATGCTCAGTTCTTCCTCCCTCCAGAGAGACCTGGAGCGCTTACAGATGAGGCTGACAAGATTGTGTGATGTATTTTTCAACACAGTGAAGCTTGCACACGCTCCTTTCGGACTTGTCCAAGTTCGGGTTTCTTCTTGCCCCCATTTGGGATAAATGGCTAGCAAGGTCAACAAAACAGGGGTCAAGTTGCCAAAAGCAAATTTTCTACATAATTCTGTTGTGGTTTCAACTGTTTTGGAACTGAATGCAAGGGGCATGATAGTGAATAACATGCTGGGTATTCAAATATTTATACGAGTAGACTTGAGAAACCTGATAAAAGGTAATTGGAGGAGTTTAAGGAATTGATATTTCGTTTTTCTCCTAACATTATTCATCTTTATTTGTATAGCGCTTATACAATGTAGATTGTGTCAAAGCAGCTTCACATTAGTCATATTAGATCTTAGAACTACTGTACATGTCCGCTTTTTGTGTTTATGAATATTTAAATTTTGGTAATATTAGTTACACTTTTAACTACTGATAAATGTCTAGCACTTGGAGCTTTTTCTAGGGATGCACTAAATATGGTTATCGTATCAGATTTCTGACAGGGATTTAAAAAAAAAAAAAAAAAAAGCGGTTTAGATGAGCAATATCACACTCTTAGCAGCGCGATATGGCTGTACATCGGGACTGGTGGGAGACCTGCTGTGCCTTAGTGTCCCAGCAGTGATGATATACAGCCATATCGCACTGCTACGAGTGTGATATTGCGTTTATACAACAGTTCGACGGCATAATCGTGTATATAAAAAAGAAAATCAAACATGGAAACACGGAGTCTAAAAATCCTTTTGTATGAGGAACTATTTTCTTCCACCATTCATTCACATCTGGAGCTGACGTCAGAACAGCAGAAACTGTTGCTATTTCACCAACATCACTTTAGAGCTAGTATTTGAATGATTCTCTAGCGTAATGTCTAAAATGATGACAAAACAGGTGATTTTGCTGACATTTTAAGGCTGAACAGCATGAACTGCCATCAGTCTTCAGAGATATCTCCCAGTATTTCTCTCTTGCAATCGGGAGATCACAATAATTGACCCCGAAAAAGCTAAAGCAGTGCAATCACTACCAGATTACTGTTGTTTGCGCGATAAGGAAAAACGTTAAACAAATGCAGGTGTTTCTTCTTTCTTTCTGTTTACTGAACTAGTCTGCAGTAACGAAAACAGGAGACTCATAAGAAACAAACAGATGGCCAACCAAAAAAGTAACTCCGGCTTATACAAAGAGTGGCCAACACAAAATACATACATTCCTGACATGCGAGTCCCATCTCACACTCAACACACTACAATTACTGTGGTATAAATACAGCACTGCAACATGCAAAAGAGAGAGATCGACTTAGAATGTCACTTACCTGTTTAATAATGATTTGATCAGCTGTAGTTGTGCGTCTGTCGCCATCTTGTGGATGAACAACATCAATCATCTTTGCTCTGCTCCATGACAGGCTAATAGCTGCAGACGCACTGTCTCTCAGAAATGATAAATAATTCAAAATAGGCACTATAAATAAACTGCATAGTTGCAATCTAAACAACTACATTCTCGCCTCAAAAGTACATTGTTGTCACAGCAGCAATATTTGTCAAACTGTAGAGTGTCCTCTGCTTGTCGCTGTATGTAGGCGGAGTAATACACAAGGATGAAGGGTGAAGAGGCTGGACGAGTTCTGTTATTTGCAGGATATTGCACGGCTATCAGCCAATCAGTTTCAAGAACCAGACAGAACTGTTGTATAAAAGTAAATATAGTTTGGTTGTTATTGCAGAAGAACCTGAAGTATGTTTAATAAAACTGAAGGGCTTTATTTTGCAACCAACAACCAAACAAATGTAATTTATCCAACTTATTATTGGCCACAAAATGTTAAAAACTAATCCCAAAACATTGAATCTGAAGTTGACAAATGAAAACTGCTGAATGGAGCATGCCCTAACCTATGTATTATCAAAGACTATAGAACGTAGGTCTCAAACTGGATTCCTGGAGGGCCACAGCTCTGCAAAGTTTTGCTCTAACCCTAATCAAACAGCTGATCCAACTAATCAAGGTGTTTAAGACTACTAGAGACTATTAAGCAGGTGCGAGTTGGAAGTGGTTGGAGCCAAAGTGTGCAGAGGTGTGGCCCTCCAGGAATTGAGTTTGAGATCATTCCTGTAGAATACACAAGATGTGTCACTCGTATAGTTTTGATTGGGGAAAAGTGTAACTGTCAATATGGCAAATGAAGCCTCGCCTACTAGTACAGAACCCAATGTCAGCAATACTTGCTTCACAGTCATAAGCTTGAAATCTGTACTTTTAAAAGAACCAACTACACTTGAAAACAATTTTTTTTTTGATTTTGTAATCTGTATGAAATGAACGCGAGGAACAGTCTGTCCTGTCAAACACGCATTACATGATAGCAACTACTCGAATGCCTGCAAACTTGTAAATAAAGAGCTGCTGTCATTTTTGGAGGAGATTTTCCATCAAGACCAGGTTGTGAATCACTTCAGAAGACCAGTGAGATCTGACGAAGCATTATTCAGAGGATGATAATGAATAACACGGCCATAAATGAGGGTGGTGTCGTGATCTCGTTCCTTTCGAGTACGCATGCGCATTAGCCTGGGCAACCTAAAACAATGCAGATTTCGTTCGATTCAAATGTTTAGAAACTAAATTCATGAGACAGTTGTTGTTTAATTTTATTGGTGATCTGTAATACTCGTACTGTAATCGTAAGCTTGGCAAACAATTGTGTAGAATTTGATGTTTCCCCATTCAGACAGAATGCCCGAGCATACTGCCAGAGAGGCGTTTTAAAGATGGCCACCGAGTGAAATGACTTGCCTTTAAGAGACCTTGGTATTGTTCAGCCACAAGATGGTGCCAAACAGTCAAAAACAGCAGCATGACAGGCAGCCATTTTGATATACAAACATGTAGATGTGAACGTATTCACTGACGGTCAAGATCATTCAAAGTACTCAGATGAGCACGTGTTATTAGTTTCAGCGATGGTTATCTGGGAATAACATACCTTGTAATGTTGTGACCAGTCAAGATCAAGTATTCCAGAGAACCGTGTAATAAAGTTTGGTATTAGGCCTGCCAAAACTATTAATTTTATCATCCAATTGTCATTATTTAGTCTAATTGCAAGCATTTGAGATAACTGTGATAATTTTGCAGAAATAGTAAAAAAAAAGCCAATTGTTAATCTTTTTATTATTAAAATAACACGCCTAGGTAATACATTATCAATTACTTTAATCAGACAATTGCATACTAGTTGATATTTCTAGTTGTTTAGAGTTGTTGATTCATGTATGTGCTGACGAAGAAGAGGTTATTGTTGCACAGTAAGTGTACTTGACATGCATTACAGCGTTCTTTGCGAAGAGGCTTGTAGGTTTCTGGATTGTACCTAGTTATTACCCACTTTATGTAATGACTTTGATATGTACATGCGAAACTGATCAATAAAATATAGTGCTACCAAGGTTGTCTAGTGTTTTCCCAGCAGGCTGTACTCCCACGATTAGCGTTCGCCTTATGGTGGGATGCAGGGCAGACCCCAGGACAGACATATGCAGATTAAGGACCGCAGAATAGAGATGCTGACATAGACTGAGGGTAAACCGATCTGAGGCTGCTGGGGAAACGAAGGAGGTGACCTACTTTATAGAGAAGGGCTGCTGTGTAAACATGAGGGAAAGACGACGGGGTGGGCAGGAAAACACCAGATTGGCAGGTGGCCATTTTTAAGATCGGCCAGTTGCTGAAGCATCTCGAGGGTGGAAATAAAGCACACGGATCATTGCGCAGTCCATGACTTCTTTTTATTTATACACATGTATGCGCATGTCCCATGATGCACAACTGCTCCCAGATCATGACACTTCACACTTTTGATTGGTTCCGTCTCCAGATGGAGTGAGATGCATGCAGCCACAGACACACACACACCTGCGCAATGATGAGCAGGAGCCTGTGGCATTACTCACTGTAATGTGGAAATGTCACTGCACACTGGCAAACAAAAGCACATTCGCGGCTCACACTGACTGCATTTAGCCTGATAGATTCCTGTCTCAGCAGGCAACCACTGGCCTTTCTTCAGGTCACGTCCAGCAGGCCTGAGTCTCACCTCTCAGTCTCCGGCATCTGCCACTTCGTGTCATACTTGACATCTGCACTTGAATACAATGCCAAGAATGATGGACTGATTATTTCTAGGGAGTTAAAATATGCTGGCCGGGAAGATTTCTTTGCTCACAGAGGCAGTGGTATTATAAGTAAAACTAAATGAACAGCATGAAATGAAGCCATTTTTGTTGCTTGAGATAAACATTAAATAAAATAAAATAAATTGGATTCAAATTTATTTCATAAAATAAACATTAATATAAGGTTTAAGAACATGATACAAAAAATAGACTACACTGTAAAACCCAACAGTCAACTTTATCAAATGAAATGAGTGTCGTTAACTCAAAATTGACTGAAAGTTAATTCTACTTATTTGAAAAGAGTTTTGAACTCAGTGTTGAAGGGAATGCGTTAATTAATTACCTCATTACTTCAACTTAATCAGAATCAGAAAGAGCTTTATTGCCAGATATGTTCACACATACGAGGAATTTGTTTTTGTGACAGAGCTTCTACAGTGCAACAGAATTACAGAGACGGGACTAAAAAACTAAAAAACAGAAACTAAATATATTTTAAAAAGTAGTGAATGCAAATATACAAATTGACAAGTGTATGTACAGGTATATTACTACATATACAACATTACGTCACCTTGAAATTATAAGGTTCTATCTGCGTTCTGAATGATTTTGAGATATTGGGCTTTAAAGTTTTTGCATTCCATAGCAAACAGTGTGTGTAACATTTGTTTTTTAAATAAAACGTTTTAAAATGTAAACAAATTATAAAAAAAAAAACATCCCATAATGCAAATAAGTTGCCATTTAATAAGAATATGTCAATAACTCAATTTTGACAAAAATATCATAAAGAACCTTATAATTCTAAGGTGACTATTATATGTGCAGCTGTTGTGTGCAAATTGGCATGTAAAATGTGTTATTAAATAAGTATAATAAGTGTTTGTGCATAAATGGAGTAAGTTCACAGTACGTATAGATTTGTTTTTTTAACTCAAATGGTTTGTAGCAATCGGTTTCCTCAAACGATTTGAGTTGCCTTAACTTATTGGATTTTAAAGTACTCAATTGATTTGAGTTCTCCATTTATTGGGTTTCACTGTGCTCAAATTGCTTCATTTACTCAAATGGATTAAGTTCACAGTATGTATTAGGATTAGTTTTTGAACTTACTTGAAGTATGCCAAGTTTATTAAATTCCAAACACCTTTCCTGATTACACAACACGTTTCTAAAGATATTACTCCCTTTAATAACACTGAAGTAATTATCTACTTCGTCGTAGCTGTCTTCGTAACATGACTCAGAGTTATAAAATAAACTTTCATTTAAAACCATGTCATTTGCTGCATCCCAATCCGCATACTATCCGTCCTAAATAGTATGTGAAAATAGAATTAGTATGTTTCAAATCGTAGTATGTTGAAAAGAGTATGCCAAAAATTTCCGGATGGTTTACTATTTCCAGTCAAAATTTTAAGTGTAGAAGCTTCCATACTCTAACCGCTGATATTGCCCACAGTACATTGCGCGTTAGACGTGAATTTGATTAGAACTACAAAACGCGGGTGAAAAGTGTAAACAAACTACAAACATGATGGACGCACAAGACCAACAGTCAAGCAGAGAGGCTTCGGTAAAGATGTTTGTATGACTGTTAATTAATATCTAGCCCGCTGGAGAATATTTAAACAGCGTTGTCTGTGTTATATTTCATCTGCAACAACAATACTGAACTTATATAAAGACGTGTTTGGACATTACCGTCTGAATGCAGAATTATCCAAAGACCTGAGGAGATTTCTCTGCATGAAAGACTCGTGAATGGGAGATTATCCTGCTGCTGCTTCTCCAATAAGGTAGGAAATTAAATACGACAGAAATGTGGATGATTGACAGGTCTCTTACCTAAGCAACACAACGATCTGTGTAACGAGGAAGTAGTATGTACCAAAGCTAGCATACTTTTCTGTTACACTCAAAAGTATATATTTTTCCTCCACAAAAAAAGTACATACTTTTAGTTCGTAGTATAAGTATGCGAATTGGGACGCAGCATGTATGTATGTGTCTGTGTGTGAATTTATGTGAACAGACCATTTTGACAGTTGTTGTCTACTGAAAAAATGAAAAACAAAAAATCTCTCTTTTTATTTTTATTTTTTTATATAGATTTTATTTGTTTGAAATAATTCATGTATAATAATGTATCGTGTATATTTTAAACAAACTACAGAAACCTAAAATTACAGAAACTTAAAATCTACTTGCATTCGAATGAAAACAAAATAAAAAATGATCTATGAATTAATAAAAACTCCAGTGTTATGTCAGTGATCTTAAAATAGTATGCAGTTGTAATGTTGTACTATGACAAACAGGTATTAATAATGTATACCAAAGCAAACAGAGTTTTAAACCACTGTTCTCCAGCAGCCCACAACTCTATAACTTCGTTTTGTGGGACTGAGTCCACTTTAAATTCCAGTAGCCACTCTTTCTGAAAATGATTTGTCCTAGCAGGTAACATTATCTAGCTCACTAAGCCATACTGTCCTCCACCAGACTCGATATCCTGCTGTCTTCACGAGTCTCCTTCCTGTGCTACAAACCGAGCCTGACGTGTGATGAATGTCATAATATCACATACAGCACACGGCCAATTAATCAAATCACAGACATTTGTACCATTGACCCACATTATGCAATCTGTGCTGTTTTATACTGTAAAAGGCTTATTTCCTATTCCAAAGTACAGCCGAATGTATTTTTTAGGAATTTAGATGGTATTATATGCAGTTAAATTTCAGTCCGTCTTTTGTCAAAAGGCAAAAAAGTGCTGCTCTGAACTGTGTATCATGCATCTTCCTTCGTATAAGACAAGCTTTCAAACCAAATCAGATTTCTTTTAAAATAAGTGATTTTGATTAGGTTGACATGCTCCAGACACAATCTTCCATGCGTCAAATTTCATATTCCCTCCGAGATAAAACAATCGGGGTGAGCGTTTGGCGCTCATCTCTCTCCTGGGTTGCTGTGATGGTTTTCTGCCTGTTAGAGCATGCAGGGTTGCTAGGAGCTCAGAAACTGTGGGATCTCTTTCCCTCTATTACCATTTTCTCTGAAATTCTACACTTCACCTGCTGAAATATTTCTCTCTCTTTCCCTCTCTCCCTCTCTTTTTCATGCTAGCAGACTCCTGTTGTTCTCTTTCCTGCCTGAAAGTTTCAAGATGTCACTCTAATAAAATTCTGTGAGCATCTTCCAGTCGCCTGTAGTCCCTTAAAAAGACTTCAGAATTTGTCCGCCATAAGAAATATTTCAAATCATGAGAAGTTACTGAAAAAGACATATAGGGAACAACTTTATCACTCCTATTTCAATATGACTGAGTCAGTATTACATTTTGGTATTGAGCTCTTTTTATTTTACTTGATTAATTATATGTAGGCAACGCAGTGGCACAGTGGGTAGTGCTGTCGCCTCACAGCAAGAAGGTTGCTGGTTCGAGCCTCGGCTGGGTCAGTTGCCATTTCTGTGTGGAGTTTGCATGTTTTCCCTGCGTTCGCGTGGGTTTCCTCTGGTTTGTCCGTAGTGTATGAGTGTGAATGAGTGTGTATGGATGTTTCCCAGAGATGGGTTGCAGCTGAAAGGGCATCCGCTGCGTATAACATATGCTGGATAAGTTGGTGGTTCATTCCGCTGTGGTGACCCCGAATTAATGGAGGGACTAAGCCGAAAAGAGAATGAATGAATGATAATTATATGTAAAGTAATTGCAGTTAAATTTGATTGGGTTTTTTTGTTATTTGTCGCCTTAAAGGAATAGTTACTTAAAAATGAGCATTCTGTCATTTACTCACCTTTCACTTGTTCTAAACCTCTTTTTTGAGATTTTTTTTAACACAAAGATTTATTGAAGAATGTTGAAAATGGGTAATCATTGACATGTATAAGAGGATAAAACAAGCGATTTGCAACATTATTCAATATACAGAAATAAAAAAGCACAACAAGTTTGTAACAAGTAAAAGGTGAGTAAATATTAACAGAATCTTTATTTTTGGGTAACCCCTTAAATATGAGGTATCCTTTTTACCTTTATTATTTATTTCTATTATTTCTACATTGTTGGAATGCCCAGATCAACCCAAGTACCCATTTATCTTATTAAACAACCCGAGTCTTTTGCCATTTTCAGCAACACTTATTATACTGTATGTGACGTGCTACACCATATCTTAAGCAGACATTAGAAACATTTAAAGGGGAGGTGAAGCAGTCAGTCAAGTTTACATTGTTTTTGTAAATTGATTTCCACTTGAATGGAAATATATTAAACAAACTCAAATTAATAAAACCATTTTGAAGAAAACGGCATGTTTACTATAGCTTTTAGAGCTAGGGTGCCATCTTGGAATATCGCTGTGTCTGACGTGACGTGGTTGGTTCCATTGTATCTTTTCGGGCTGAGGGAACAGAAGTAATGGACTGAACACGAACTGAAAGCCTAATTTAACACACTGAGTGAAGTTGTGGGTTTGGAGCTGGTGCAAATACAAGCATCAGATGTGTGTCTAATATATAAAAATATATTTATTCTATTTTTTTTCTTCTCTTTTAATTACCGATTGTTTGATGCGCTTTGGTTCACTCTCTGTATTACGCTGCCGGACTGCCTCTCTGGGTTTCAGCCATGGTTTTGACAAGGTCCGCTGCCGACCTAATGGGGGTGGGTACTTTCTCTTTTCACTACTACAGCTGCTCATTTTTTTTCCTGTTCAAATCAAACTAATATCGGCGTGTTTTTTTTACATGGCAGTTTTTTTACATCATTCATACATGTTGACAGATCGAGTTGATCAACTTGAAAAGGGAATAGGTCTTGATATAATCCACAAAGACTTGACTTAGCAAAGCGTGAAGTCATGTGCTTTAATCGTTGTATTAGTCTGAATGTAAATCCCCTCATCAGGCAGCGCTGGAGCAGCATGAGAGAGTGGATCAAGGCGCATAAAAGGAACAGTAGGCCTATTAAAAAAGAAAAATAGAAAACGTATAAATATTGTTTTTATATATTAGACACACATCTGATGCTTGTATTTGCACCAACTCTGCGATGTAGTTCACAACTTCACGCATTGTGTTTGATTAGGCTTTGCAGTCTCCATGTTCAGTCCATTACTTTCATTATATCTGTTCAGCTGAGTAGGGTCTGTCTGTGGACTGCAAGACTGGGGCGGAACATGAAGGGGCCTTAGAGGTGTAACTTGTAGTCAGTTAGAGGCGTAACTTGAAGTTATGGAGACCCACATGTCAAAACTATGTTGTCGGCAAGATGGCACTGTACATCGGTTATTAACTTCTACACCTTCCCCAAACCTAAACCCAACCATCACAGTTTTTAACGTACAGCTATGAGTTGCGGAGGCTTTCAAATATGACGCGCTCGCCATTGTACTGTTCTTTGCAACCACAGGGGGCGATTCGGAGTAGGCTAACTGTCATGACAAAATGGATGAAGTCATCGAGTGGAGTTTCATGGTGGAGTTGCTAAAATATCAAATTAATTGGTCGTGGATAAATTTGGAGAAATCTCATGAAAACATTTCCTGTTCAAAAATGTTCTCTAGTAAGTATTTCCACCATCTTGCCAACAGCATCTCGTTGTGACATCTTGCTGGTTCAATGGGATCTCGATAACTACAAGTTATGCCCTTTCATGGTACGCCCCGTCTTGCAGTCCGCAGACAGATACACTTGGTTTAGGTGAGGGAATATCACCATGTCTGACGTCACGTTGTTGGTTTCGTTCCAAGATGGCGGCGCCCTTGCGCTAAAAGCTATAGTAAAACATGCTGTTTTCCTCAAAATGGTTACATCGAGTTTGTAATATATATTTTCATCAGTGGAAACCAATTTACAAAATAATGTAAACTGCTTCACTTCCACTTTAATAGTAGATAAACGCATAATCAGTACCGAAAGTTATCATTGAGTATGTTTACATGGACACCAATTTTTTATTTTTTTTATTTTTGTATTTATTTATTTTTATTATTAATAATTTAATTAGATTAAATTGAATTAAGACATGTGGAGTATGCCGTATTATTAAAGTGTAGTACAGGCATGTAAACACCGCAATCAAACTATTACCGTCATGTAGGACTTAAGCTGCTTTTTTTGCGACAGGGTAGTCCACACACACGCACGCACGCACGCCTGTTTGACACTCTTTGCACCTACCCAGTCAGTGCAGACCACAGACATCTGCAATGTGAAATGCGGAGGTTTTTTTTCTGCCATTCAGCATGTGGTATAAACTTCCATTAAAACAACACTCTTCCAGCAGTTCATAGTTGCATCCAATATCTTGTTTGTCACGGTGGGCATGCATGAAATCTTCGTGAATGAAAGTGAAAGTGCCAAACTGCAGTTAAAGTCGACAAATTAAAAATGAAACACCCGAAATTACATGAAACTCCGGAGGAAATGCTGATATCGCGGTGACACAATGACGTTAATCGAATTATGTGCTATAACATGTAAAACGTGATCATGAAATCAACACTCAAAAAACAACTAATGTAAGCACTTCAGTCTTATTTTTCTCTTAATTAGATTAAAGCAAATAATTTGATTACTGATGTCCATGTAAACGTAGTCATTGTCACAGTAGTTTATGCTGTTGTTCCAGTCACAAAGATTCTAAAATCTTCACTCAGGTCATTTCTTGGGCTGGTTAGGAAAAAATATATACATTATATATAATATATATAATATATACATACATTATATAGCGGATCATGGCAATGTGTGTGTTGTTAGGACAAGCTGTTAGACCAACTGGGACTAGCATTTCATATTACTTTTATTGATTTTGAGTTGTTGGACTTTCTCAATGGTTTAGATCAGTGTTGTTTAACTTGTGGCCATCAGCAGTAAAAATGTCCAGTCATAATTTGATGTATAATTAAATTACGAACAATAAATAGTGGTTTAAGTACAAACGTTAAGCACAAAAAAGGGTAAGAGCAATAAATAAATTGTTACTATGCGCTCATCATATGATTTCGCGAATTCGAATAACGAGCAACCTCTTTTTTTTGCTGCATGTTTGGCTGTCATCAGGCCCAGTGCTCCAGTTCTGTCAGCCTTGACTGCTCATCTGACCTAGAGACCTGCACTTGCTGCACCCGATGCAGTGTGGACAAGATTTGATAGGTGGATGCTGATGCAAGTGTTAAGATAGCCTACTCATGTTTGCACAATGGCATACAATTATCCGTGGGACTACTGAAAAATAGATACAAGCAAAAATAAATAAATTGGAATTGATCTAACTCACAGAAGCAACACTACTTGTGGCTCTTTCACTTGTTAAGCAGCAAGCTGTGGTATTGTGCCTGTTTCTCCCATTGTGAAAGTGTTTTCTAGCTGGATGCAGTGCAATCAACAATGTCACATTTGTTTTTTCTGAGATGTAACACAAATGTTCTGCGGGAGTGTGGCAACTTAATCACTGCAGACAAATCTGTCCTGCACAGGTCTAGTCTGAACCCGCTCTATCCGTTTTCTTTTATTGAATGCTCCACTGGTCTACCTACAGTAGACATTATCTGCCTGGATTTTAGTTTTTACATTTTCTAAAGAAGTGTCATCCCAAGGCTGTCTGGGGTTAATGATCTGTTATGTTATTTGTATGTCTATTTAATTCATTGGCAGATTGGAGTCTTGTTTTTGAGTAGCCTACTAAGTTACCAACCCACCTCAAATAGCAGGTTCATTTAAACATTGCAGTGGGCCACAGAAACATGTGATGGTGGTGTGAGCCATGAGTTTTGGATCAATTCAGCAAATTACAAGGTTAATTTGATATAAATATCATTCAACCTTATTACTATAACTACCATAATAAACACTTCCCTCCCTCAACAACCTCTAACTTCCCATAGGGGAAAATGGATAAAACAAGTAAACAAAAGAAATTTAATTTAAAAAGATGCTAAGGTGTCATGGTGGCACAGTGAGTAGCATGATTACCTCACAGCTAGAAGGACGCTGATTCGAGCCTTGGCTGGGTCAATTGGCAATTCTGAGTGGAGTTTGCATGTTCTCCCTGTGTTGGCGTGGGTTTCCTCCGGGTGCTCTGGTTTCCCCCACAAGTCCAAAGACATGTGGTATAGGTGAATTGGGTAAGCTAAACTGTCCGTAGTGTACAGTATGTGTGAATGAGTGTATGGATGTTTCCCAGTGATGGGTTGCGGCTGAAAGGGAATCCGCTGTGCAAAACATATGCTGGATAAGTTGGCGATTCATTCCAATGCGGCGACCCCTGATCAATAAAAAGGAACTTGGCCAAAAAAAAAAATCAATGAATGAATAAAAAGAGGGCAACCCAGTGGCGCAGTAGGTAGTGCTGTTGCCTCACAGCAAGAACGTCGCTGGGTCGCAGGTTCGAACCTCGGCTGGGCTGGGTCAGTTGGCGTTTCTGTGTGGAGTTTGCATGTTCTCCCTGGGTTCGCGTGGGTTTCCTCCGGGTGCTCCGGTTTCCCCCACAGTCCAAAGACATGCAGTACAGGTGAATTGGGTAAGCTAAATTGTCCATAGTGTATGAGTGTGAATGTGTGTGTGGAAGTTCCCAGAGATGGGTTGCGGCTGGAAGGGCATCCGCTGCGTAAAATCGTGCTGGATAAGTTGGCGGTTCATTCCGCTGTGGCGACCCCGCAAGGGACAAAGCCGACAAGAAAATGAATGAATGAATGAATGAATGAATAAAAAGAGTCTCAGTTTAAAAAGCAGAAGAGTTACCCACGGATAAGCCACAGTTTTTTTTATAATTATTGTTGTCTATATAAGATGTCATCACACCCAGAATCCCTAAGTGTTTGCCAGTTTAGTTTTGTTGTGTTTTTTTCAAGTAAACAGATTAACTTGTGATCATCTGCACGGGCCCTGCTTGGTGTGTTTGCTGCATAGGGACCTCATGAATCAGAACACAACTCCAAATTTTCTCTCAGCATGCCAGGTAGAGGTTTGTAATTGTATTTCAAGCTCTCATTTGACTCGAGCCCCTGGTGCTGAAGAAGACGAGCGTCAGTTTCGGCATCTATTTCAGACCTGCTCCCTAGCTTCATAATTACCAGCCAGAAAAACAGAATGGGAGATGAGGAGAACAAAGAGAGAGAATAAGACTGACCCATGCAGAGCTTTGGCTTGCCTTCCTTCCTTTTCAGATCTCTTTGTGATACACACTTCCTCCAGAAGTCTTGCTGTGACCCAGATCAGTAGCGCTTCAACAGAAATCCTGTCCTAAAGCATCTATCTGATGATGAAAAGCCAAGTACACAGCTTTAGATCGCTGTTATGGCTGCCCTGTCTCATTTTTCTGAGCACAGCTGATCCGGATGGTTCAGCGTGGAGCTTGTTGGATAATGATATAATAGTATTTTTCTTGTTTCTGGTAATTTTTTTGTTTACTGTGATGGAAATGAATGCTAGTTTCTTAGAGAAGTCGGCACATGAGGGGAAAAAAACTAGGTAAAACATAGAAATTGCAAGGCAGGATAACCCAGGTTTAGGTTAATGGGGGTTTAGAATGATCCAGAGTTAAACTGTGCAACTGTAAAAAGCCCCATTGTTATAACCATAGCAACAAAAATCTGTCAATCCAAAACAATCTGTGCATTAAATCTTATGCTGCGTTCCAATTCGTATACCATCCATCCTAAATAGTATTCGTAAATAGAATTAGTATGGTCAAACCGTAGTATGTTGAAAAGAGTATGCCAAAGGTTCTCGGATGGTTTACCATTTTCGGTAAAAATTCAAAGCGTCAATACTCTAACCGCTAATATTGGCCAAAATACATTGCGCAAACTCTGGTAAAAAGTGTAAATAAACTACAAACATGGCGGACGCGCAAGACCAACCGTCATAGAGAGGCTTCAGTAAAGTTGTTTGAATGACTATTAATTAATATCTAGCCAACTTGAAAATATTTGATTCATGGTTTCCGTGTTGCATATCATTTACAACAATAATGTGAACTTGTATCAAGATATGTTTTGGAAATTAACTTCTGAATGGATGCTTATCCAAAGACTTGAGGAGATTTCTCTCCATGAAAGACTCTCAAATGGCAGATTAACCTGCTTGTGATTCTACGGTCAGGTAAGTAGTTACTATAGACTGTAAAAGATATAGACGTAGTATGCGTGACGTCACCCATAGGTTTCTGAAGAGCGCAAATTAAGCTTTGAGTAGGCGTGGCCAACCGTTCCCATTTTGTTTGCACGTCATCGCACTGACCGAGGGTGACCAAAAAAAGGCCAAAGAGGCGGAGCGTCAGTAGAGCTAAAGATGCCTGCTAGCATTTTGATTAGACAGGCTTTTCTTTGGGAGAAACGCTTAATACTTCATTACCTGCATCTCGTTTGTGTTCTGACCACATGTGCTTAGTTGTGTACTAAATCAATAAAGTGTTTAAACACTATTGTAATACTTTGAGCCAATAAGCATTGTTTTTATGATGTTTTTCTAGAAGAGGAAAACGCAAATAACTCCCAAATTACTTCAAATATAGTCTGTGTTAGTAAATGCAAGGCTATTTATGAAATCCAGGCATAACACTGTATGACGATGTTTCAGATGGCTGTTCTAGAGCCTACAGCTAATCAATCTGTCAGATTCTGGAGTGCATTACAGGTCTAAAGAAAAATATAAATGATAAATTATCTAAAGTAAAACAAATACATTTATAGAGATGGTATATAAGTATATAAGAATTGCAGTCACCTGGGAAATGGAGGCAACTTGAATGGTTTGTGAGCACATTTAAGTGCACACAGCATGCCATATTGTCTGATAATTGTAAGAAATAATTCCAAAAGGCAGTTGACTGTAAAGACACATAAAACAAAAAATAAATACAAAATAAAGCAAAAAAAATACGATGTATATGCAGAGTTCAGCGGCTGTTCAGCTAGGATCAGCTGAGGTGACATCACTGTGAGCAGCGAGACCTACCTGTCACTCAAGTGGCCCCGCCCTTAATTATGCAGACTTGATATATCTTAATAAAAGAAAACGGATGAGTTATTTAAAAAGTTCACCCCCATCACAGTTGTCATGAAGGGTAATATTAGCTATATGCAACAAAACCATCTTTTGTATCAGGCTGTAAACATGTTTTATCAGCTGTAAAATTGGCCAGTTTAGCATTGCAGTCGGTGAACATCTGGAGTTCCTGGAGCCAGCCCCCAAAGGCCAGTCGATGAATTGCAGTTTCAGTTACTTGTGTATTGGCTTCACAAGGGAGAGCGGGAGGTTGCCACTTGGTAATTACAAATGAAAGAAATGTGGATCATGCGTCGTGAGATGATTGACAGGGAATGTATCTAAGCAGCATAATGATCTGTTAATGAGGAAGTAGTTTGTCCCAAAGCCTGCATACTCTTCTGTTACACACGCTAAAGTATATACGTTTCCTTCACAATAAAAGTACATACTTTTAGGGCGTAGTCTAAGTATGCGAATTGGGCCCAACATTAGTGTATTTACTGTATAGTGGACCCGGCACTGTACTTTCGCCTTGTTTTTTATTTTATTTTGTTACTAATTTTTCATGTGGCCTTTTTAAAGAAATTTAACTGAAGACTACGATTGTACTTGTAATTAATATTTATATTAACAATAAATGTTTTCAGTTATTTATTTATAATTGTTTGTGTGTGTGTGTGTGTGTGTGTGTGTGTGCGTGTATACATATACAATTATAAATAAATAGGTAAATTAGCAAACATGTATTTATTTTTTCTATTTTCTAGTGGTGTGAACCTACACTGGTCTCACGGTTTGGTTCGGTCACGATTATCATGTCATCTCTTCAGTTCAATTTGATATCATGGTGCGTTGACGATGCTTTCAATAAACAATTTTATATTTTACTTAGAGGTGTCAAAATTAATTGTTTCTTCGGTGCACCGCGATGCAGATGTGGACAATTCGGTATCGGTTCAGGTACAGTTCATATATCTGACTGTTTGCATTAAAGAACAAAATTGTATTACAAATAGTGTATAAATCTATTTCTACATTATAACACAATAATTCCTGTGCTGTGAAGAAAATATAAAGTTGTGTATGGAAAGCATCGTCAATGCACCGTGATGCACCGAGATATCGAATTGAACCGAATCGATGGCATAATAATCGTAGCCCAATCGAACCGTGAGACCAGTGTAGGTTCACACCTCTAATTTTACTTCACAGCACAATAATTCTTGTATTAAAATGTATAATTTTTGAATCCATTTTATATATATTTGTAATACAATCTTGTCCTTTATAAGCAGTCAGATATATGTACTGTACCTGCTCAGTGAAAACACTCTTTTTGAATGTTTTAAACCAAATTCAAGTACATGTACAGAAGCATTTATATAAGAATTTGAGCATTTATAGCTAATAAACAAATGTAAATACAGTATTATCCTGTTTTTTAAGCATTGTCAAACGAGTTGTTAAACCCCTATGATTGGTCACATGCTCAATAGAAAGGGTTGCGATTGGCTCTAACGCTCTAGCTCTGTTCACCAATAAGTGACACTAGTAAAGGGACGCGGCGATCACATCTGATCGCGATTGAGAATACTCCATAGATAGACGCGCTGATAAACTTGTTTTTTAGACACACTCGTGTCTGGATTCACAAGTATCGATGTAACAGTCGAGAGGTGATGAAACATCACGCCAGCAGGTTAAAGGGCCACAGACAGAGAGAGAGAGAGAGAGAGAGAGAGAAATTGAGTTTACTTTCATTTTCTCCATAGCAGTGAAATAGGGGCTTCTGCTGCAACTTGAGTGTCAGTGAATGACTATCCAGCAAACACATGCAGTGGATCGTGCAGAGTTTCTGTGTTTTATTTACTCACTCTCGTAGTATTCTATCGTGACATAGCGCATATGAGAAAAATTATGTTACTCCATAATCAGTTATGATCTATTACTGAACCGATATCAAATTGTCTGCTTCTGCATCGCGGTGCACCGAAGAAACAATTAATTTTGACACCCCTACTATTTTCATTAATTCAATTATGTTTGTTTATATATCTACATATGACTTTATTATAAGGTCAATTTAGAACAAGTTGTGAAAAATGTAATGAATTAGGTCTACACTGAAGTAACATCAGATAGTATCGCTGCAAATACATATACATGTATGGTTCTAAACTAGCATAAAATCTTGAGCATTAACACTGTAAAATGTATTCATTTACCCTTTCCAGAAAGCAGATGCCATCAGTTTTGGTTTCATGTTGGCTATTTGGTAATAAAAACCATTATTTGCGTTCTTCCAGTCATTACAGGCGTTCAGGGTGTAAATGACACAGAAATGCTGTCTTATCTCTGTGACGGTTTTCTCGCCAGGTGGCAGAAGCCATTAAACTGCGTCAAATCAAATTTCCACTCAATTTGAGGGATATCAAATTACTGTTTTGGATTGCCATGGCGATGCTTGTATAATCTCCGGTGGATTGACTGTTCATTAGCATGTCTTATGTCATAAACAGAGGCACAATCGCTCCCATTACTAAAACCTCTACCCTAATGAAGCCAAGGCCTCTGCATCTTTCTTTTTTATCTGTTTCTGTTTATTTCTCAGTTCTCATTATATCTCTCAGTACCACCCCACATATACAATACCTCCGCCGGTGCCTGCATCTTTGCTGCGCACATCAATATTACTGTGCTGATGATTGTAATGTGGATGCCAGAGGCTGAGACTGAGCACAATTGCAACAGTAAATGACTGCTGCCATTTGCCGGTTTTTGTGCGCATGTTTCTGTGTCAGTGTGGTTATTTTTTTTTTTTCCCTCTTCTCCTTAATTTGTTCTTATTGCCTGCACACTCCCCTGAGGTACTTGTGTCGACGGTTGGTCTATTTTTTCCCGGATGAATGTTTGTACAGTTCAAGGGGCAGATTTTAAAATGGTCTTTTTTTTTTTTTAAACCTCCCGCAACTCAGAACCGCCTCCTGCGCTCCTCATCCTCAAGAGCGGTTTTGTTAAATTGCTCAATTGCACACAAGCGAAGCATTTTAACCACTAGTTTTCACATGTTCACCTTTGAGTAACTGCAACCATTAGTGGCTCTCAGGCAAGTCTCCTGCACCCATGTCGGGTTTATTTTAGGGGATGTCTGAAGTGTTTTGGAGAACACAGAGTGCCACTGAACACATTTGCATGGAATTTAGATGCTTTTCCACTGCATGGTCCGGCACGGTGAGGTTCCATGTAGGAAAGTCTTGTTTAGGTTTTTTTGTCCTTGAGTCAGAGTCTGAGTCATTTGATCTGGAGTATCTACCGATATTGAAACCCGATCAGATACTTCTATAATACCTAAAAAAAAGAATAAAGAAGAGCGAGGAAACAGATCCAGGATGTTCCTTATTTTTTATTTACTTCACCTTATTTTAACATTCAACAACTCTGTTAACAAACAGAGCTCTTCTGTGAGGTACAGTAGCTTGAACAGTCATGTAATAAATAACTTGAATTCTTCACTTTTGGACTTTAGTACAACAGTAAAAATAAAAAAAAAATCTAATATAGAAACAAATAGCCCCTCAACTTAAAATACCCGGCAGGCAATCCCAAGTTTACATACCTCAGTTTCTATGGCAATGTTGTCATCAACTTTATAATACCTCCAGACTGCAGACATACTCGCGCTTTCTGCTTCAAGCCACTTCTGGGTTCTACTTTGTTGCAGAATCGCTATTGGTTAAATGCTGGCAAAGGGATGTCATGCCGCACGCGTTGTTGTTGTTTCTGTGTGAAGTCAAGAAAGAGGTCTAACTCTGTGCCACCCAATAACTATAGATGTGTTCTAAAATAATGAGAAAATATATTTGAGTACTGATTGGGAGGTAACGTTCGATTCCAATAGAGTCTGAAACCGTGTGATCGTGCCCAATTTTTGATTACATGATAAGATCTGGACATCCCTAGTTCCAAGCGTGCAGTGTTACCAAAAAGTGACGTTTACACACTGCTGATCACCGACTGGTCAAAAATAATGGTCCCTACCAGTATCACTATCAGAGTGAGTGTGTAAAATTTGTTTGTTGCGTCCCTACTATAGCAATAATATCACCTGTTTTAATTGGTACTAAATTGCATTGGAAATCCAAACCGAGCAAAACTGAACTGAACCAAGTCGTGCTGAACCATTGTGCAGTGAAAAAGCATCTTTAAATTTATTACATGGAATTGGTATAGAAAACTGTTCTCAATGTTCAAAAACACAAACTAAAGCAGCTGTTAGCTCATGAAAAGCTTTTGAATGTAGTATAACATACAGTTTTATGTTCAGCTGAAATGCATGCAATCGAAAATCAGCTGCTGTTGTTGATGATGATGATGATGGTGGTGATGATGATAATGTAATTACACTTAATCTACTTGAATACATCAGTCTGTCTAAAATCATTATTTTTTTTATCTTTGCTATGATGAGAGTAAATAATATTTTACTAGATATTTTTCAAGACACTTCTATACAGCTTAAAGTGACATTTAAAGGCTTAACTAGGTTAATTAGGTTAGCTAGGCAGATTAGGGTATTTAGGCAAGTTATTGTATAATGATGGTTTGTTCTGTAGACTATCGAAAAAAAAAATTAGCTTAAAGGGGCTAATAATTTTGTCCTTAAAATGGCTTTTAAAAAATTAAAAACTGCTTCTATTCTAGCTGAAATACTTTCTCAAGAAGAAAAATATTATCAGACATGCTGTGAAACTTTCCCTGCTCTGTTAAACATCATTTGGGAAATATTTAGTGACATAAATATTAATTTAATTATTTAAATAATTATTAACTAATTAACTAATAATTTTGATCTTAAAAAAAAGGTTCAAAAAAATTAAAAACTGCTTTTATTCTAGTCAAAATAAAACAAATAAGACTTTCTCCAGAAGAAAAAAATATTATCAGACATACTTTGAAAATTTCCTTACTCTGTTAAACATAGTTTGGGAAAAAAAAAAATCCAAAGGGGAGCTAATAATTCTGACTTTAACTGTACTGTATATATTATTTTTAAAACGCAATATTTAATAATAATGATAATAATAATAAAAATGTAAATGATCACATTTGAATTTGTAATGGATTGTATATGGATCTTTTTTTTTATGTTTGTTTATTCTGTAATTATTTTAGATGTTCTTGGGAATTTTTTTTTTATATAAAATTAAGTAACAAAAGACCAGTTAGTATTGCTGCATCTTCATATATGGTTATAAACCAACAGAAAATAATGAACCCGAAACATTGTATTTTATTTAAATATTAAATAATGTAGTAAAAACAAACAGATACCAACTGTGAAAAATAAAGCGGTCTAAAATTAAGGAAATATGTGTGAAGCATTTAAAAATACATACAACTTCTGCATCTGGTGTGTGTTGGCTATGAATTATTTAAGGATCCAGAATTATAAAATAGGTGTAAGTGTTATGTAAAAAAAAACAAAAAAGTCAAAATAAAGTGGGTTTGTTTGTACTGTTTAAAACCGTTTCTGTCTGAAGTGTAATATTTTAGAGCAGCCCCTCCAGCGCATACATGACGATTAGTGTAAATCTGTATTCTGAGCGTGCTCTGCTTTCCTCTTGGGCAGGTCTTTCGCAGTGGAGAGGGCATGGGTATCAGGCTGGACAGCGCGTCTGCCTTCCAGGGGGCCGTCATCTCCCCTCATTACGATTCCCTCCTGGTGAAAGTCATCGCCAGTGGAAAGGATCTGCCGGCGGCCTCTGCCAAAATGAGCCGAGCATTAGCGGAGTTCCGCGTCCGTGGGGTCAAGGTAAGGCTTTTCTCCAAAACACCGCTTGCATAAACGATCAGGGCCAGCCAGATCACATGAGACCTTTGGAAATCACTTCACTTGCACATTTAAAGGTGCTGCGGTGTCAAAAACGCACTGAGATTGGATGTCATTATTATAGTGAGCTGCTCAAATGGATTCAGAGCAAATGTCATGCCTTAAGTTACGAAAAAATGCATTTATAAAACACAAAAGGTCAGGTCACCACAGAATGAAACTGTAAGCATTTGCTCATGTCATTCCAAACCAGTAATTGGTTTTAGAACACTGATATTGGTATTTAGGTAACAGTTTCATTGAAGCCTGTATTTATAATGCATTGTAAGGTTATTCTTTATGCATGCATAATAGAGCTACACGATATTAGAAAAAACTCACATTGCAATATTTTGTTTTCTGTGATATATATTGCGATTACTTTATAAACGATGACCTAAATAATTCTACTCAGAAATAATTTGTAATTTTACATAATCTTATTTATATTTGTATAAAACATAAAAACCAATTTGCAAGCACAAATTAATAAAATAGAACAAAGAAATAAAATTAATTGTTTTGTTTTACTGTATGCCTTTCTGTGGAGTCTACATTTATATTACAGAATATAGAATATAGAATTTCTGTTCTTCAATGCTGTTATAGTCTTCATTCATATAATGAATCACCTTTGTTCGCCATTCTAATGGGAGGTTTGAACTGCAACAGACCGTCTTGAGCATGTCTACATGCCTAAATGCGTTGAGTTGCTGCCATGTGATTGGCTGATTAGAAATTAGCGTTAATGAACAGTTGGACAGATGTACCTAATAAAGTGGCCGGTGAGTGTATTACATAGCCTATTTTATACATATCTAAAATGCTTTGGCAATACTGTACACAATGTCATGCCAATAAAGCAGAGAGAGAGAGAGAGAGAGAGAGAGAGAGAGAGAGAATAAAATAACAATAAAAATAAAACAATTAAAGAGTTAAAAAAAAATCTAATTTTTCTTTTTTGTTTGTCGCATGTAGTTGGTCATTTATGTGCTGTGGGTAAAAGGTGTCTTTTCAATCTGGCTACCACCGTAAGTACATTTCAAACCTGTGGGAAGCACTGCAGTAAACAGTCATTGTAAACCAACCATTATTATCCCCTATTATTATGCATGCATTATAATGTATAAAGAATAAACGTACAAAGTATTATACATACTGTCTTCAAGTGTTAACAATGTCTCAAAATGTTTATGAAAAGGGCAAAAAATAAATCCATAAGGCTTAAGTGGCTTAATCCAAATCTTCAGATGAAAGACGATCACTTTATACTATAAACTGATTTATTTGAGGCCTTTATTCACATATTCACTGATCACCAACAATGCTTTTTAGGATTTTGGTCACAGATACTCAAGCAGCCTTTTCATGAGTGTCAGAAGTTTGGGTGAATAGACTTTTAATGAAAGCGAAGTCTCTCAGATTTGATTAAACATTTTGATTCGTGTTCCAAAGACAAGCGCAGGATAACAGGATTTTTACTTGGGGGCAAACTAACCTGTAAACAGCTTAGTTCATGAATATTAAAAACGCGGCATCGTCTGATTAATATTCATTTAGGCTTTGTAGTTTATCGTCTTCGCTCTTTTATAATAGCCAGTATGAATGCACAATGGCAAAAAAAGAGAACTTTCCATGAAAAGGCAAGCTCGACAGGAACACGGGACGCCAGACGTGACAAACTGAGACGGAGTAAGTGATCAGATGAGAAGTGGTTTATTTCCGTGATGGATCCTATGGATTCCCGTTTCCCCCTGTTAAATGTGTTGTTCTTTTGAAGCACATCTGAGCAGCAGACACTTCACAGTCTTGTCAACCGTCATGCTGGCTGCCATCTGAGGCTCTGATCAGATTCTGAGTGAACTGGAGCTAAAAACATTTCCATTTTGAACATCTTGAGGTTTTCATTATTATTATTATTATTTTTTTAGATCTCCCACACACAAACCTGAACACAGCAGATGAGTCACGTTAGACCATAGATGGGAACAAGCCTCAGATAATACGGTATTTATCAGCATAATGTGATCAGAGTTGGAGTAATGGCACTAATGGCACTCTCGGATAAAGGGTACAGACCTCAGTATTTTCTGATGTGCCGATTTGCGAGGATGAGGAGGGGTTGCGGATGGGAGAAGTTGTCATGGAGTGTTTGCACTTAATCAGCCTGAATAAAATAAATGTGTTTACATAAACCATTAGGGAAGGAGCTTTCCTGTAAGCGTCTTCAGAAATTTGTTTTGGAGACTATTAAGTGAATCCATCTTTGTTTTGCCTGCTCGGTGAGTTTGTAGAATTCAGTATTTTATTTTTTGGACTTTAAAATCAAGTGAGATGTCTATAGAAAAGAATTAAAGGTATGGTTCACTGGAAAAGGGACGTCCTGTCAAAAAATACTCTCTTTCATAAATGGTCGCACACGCATTTGGGGTCCTTGAGGTTTGGACCTCTGTATTTTTTTTTCTCTGAGATTTAGTTGATAGAAGTGGTGAAGTAATTTTGTGATCTTAAAGGTGCAGTAGGGGATCTGACAATATAATAGCTTTGAAAATGTTACGTCCCTCCCTTGCCATCAAAAGGAACGCCTTAAGTCATTAACGTGCATGATCTGATGATGATAGACAACCTTATATAATACTAGATCATGTCATTCACCAGTCAGAAAAATCTATGGAGACTCACTTTGTCCAGCGTAGTTGTCCAGCGGCGTTATATTTCCCCAAAACTGACATTTGAGGTAGAGTTGGTTTTATATTTGCACATTCAGACTTTCTCCTAAATAATATAATTTCAGGAAAGTATTGTTTGCAAATTCTAAATCATAAAGAAATCATATAATCAGCTAGTGACTATAAAATACATTGTTCGCAGTCAATTAAATAGTTCTAATGTTGTTTTGAAGTCATACTACGTGCTATTCAGACCCAATATTCAAAGTAAGGTTAAAGAGGGAGCGTTTCACAGGCTGTCACTGTTCAAAAGTGAATGAATGTGCGAATATAAATCAAACTTCACCTCAGTAAAGCTGGTTAGGCGGAAGAGCACTATTTACTTATGTTTGTTATTTAACTAAATAAAAATCAGATCAGAAAAAAGGAGGGCTTAAACCGATATATCCTTTCATCTTTTTACATTACACTTACATTACCAAGACGAGTAATCTTGTCAATTTCATCTCCTTTTACACTTAAACAACTAAATGAATGCTCAGGTCTATTTAACCGACTATATTATCGATGCTGTAAAAGATACCTCATGAACTTGAAAATAGTCAATCTTTCGCCGGATGAAAAACACTTCCGTGCTTATAAAGCCATTCATAAACAAGAACACAATCTATATAAGCTTTGCGTGGCTAAAATAGTTTTAAAACATACCTGTCTAAAAGTAATATTTTAGCCATGGTGTCACCCTTCAGATCGTTGTTTTGAATTGCATAACGTCATTTCTCTCCAGCGTGCAAAAGTAATTCCAATATTAATTCAGGATTTAGAAAAGTTCTGAATTATTGGCAATAGCCCTTTTAAAAACAATCTTTCTTTTCATGGATACAAGGCCACGTTGGTCTTTTAGAAAGAAGCCTTTCAGGTTGATGCAGAGTTTGCCTGATGTCACTCTGTCTGCTGTACCAAACTTCACATGTATGTGCAAATGACGTATCTATCTGTGTAAAGAGGCTGCGCAGAAATACAAATTTAAATTTGTTGACAGACATTTTGAGTTACCTGTTGTAATTGAGTTATTTGTTGGTCCAACAATTTTTAATTAGGCTAACATTTTTTTAGTCTTATGCCTTACCCACAACATAAAACTACATATGAATACATTTAGATCATTTACTTTAACTATCGGAATGTGAAGAGACTTGACCAGCACAACAAAAAATGTATCTGAAGACAATCATCTACTGCACTTTTTACTCCCCTTTTAAGGCAACACAGTGGCTCAGTTGTTAGCACTGTCACCTCAAAGCAAGAAGGATGCTGGTTCGAGACCTGACTGAACCATTTGGGATATCTGTGTGGAGTTTTCTCTTTGTGTTTTCTGGGTTTCCTGCGGGTGCGGGTGCTCCGGTTTCCCCCACAAAACAAAGACATGCGCTGTAGGTGAATTGGATTAACTACATTGGCCGTAGTGTATGAGTGTGTGAATAGGAGCGTGTATGAGTGTTTCCCAGTACTGAGTTGCGGCTGTAGGGACATCCTGGCGTAAAACGTATGTTGGCATAGTTGGTGGTTCATTCTGCTGTGGCGACCCTTGATAAATAAGGGACTAAGCTGAAGTAGAATGAATGAATGAACTCCACTTTTGTTCTTGTATATTGGCAAAGTAACATAAGCTGCTCCATTGATCGTCGGTCTGAATGTTTGCGTTCAAATTAGAAATACAGAGTCATGCAATGGTTATGAGATGCAAATAGTTAACTGAAGATTGAATATTTTATAGCTTTTTGGTGATTGAAATGTTAAGCGACTGACAAAATTAATTATGGATTTAATCAAATCAACTTTTTTTTTTTGGTCTGATTTCCTCGTTCTCGAACGAAACGCATTCATGTAATTAATAAATGCCAACATGACAGGAAAGGAAGCATTACTGGAGCTGCTTTCAGCATATTAGACATGAGATTAATAATAAATGTGTACATATTGGGAATTAATTTAGAACTTTAACCTTCAGTAAATTTACTTGTCTGAGAAAATTCTTCATTATGCATGCACAGAAATATCAGTTGCTGCTTGCTTTTTTCAACTTTCTGTATTGACACAATCTGAAATGAAAAGAGTAGCTTTTGGGGAAAAAAGAGAAACATTGAGGAAGAAAGAGAATTTGAGGATGAGAGAAGAGCGTTTGAGATGAAGTGCCGGTACAGTAATGATTTTGTTTATTTATTTTAGTTAGGCTAATGTGAGTGATTTTAGGCTGTTTCAAAATGAATTATACTACCGGTATGTACACCTGTTTAGCCAAATTCTAAGGGAGCTTTGTAAAATATTCTGTAATAACATAGCAGATGAGGCACAGAAAATAACAAATATATATGAATTTTATTTTAATTTGACTCCAAAATGTATTGTGAAAAAGACAAATGTCTTTTGTTGTTTATGGATATTGGGGCACACACTTTACCTTTACAGGAAAATCTCATAGATATAATGATTTTAAGTTAGTTAGTTAACTATTTGTCCTCGTAGGGAAATTTGATTTGCAGCGTGAACTTGCAGAGACGTCTGACTTTTCACATTTTTTCATTTATTTAAATAAGTCATTTAAAAACATGGTATCCCAACTCTAAATAAATATCCAGTCTACTGGCCATCAACTGCTACTGAGAGAGGAGGAATTTAAAAACTTAATTGCTTGAGGTATAAATGATCATTTTGTCCTATTTCTTACACATTTGGGAACACAATATTGATAGATCATTGATAAAAGTACTAGAAAACATGATCAACAATGTGTTGTCAACATTAAAAGACAATAGTTTCTTTAAGAAGTACATTCTCTGTTTATTGTCCAACATCACACCCAAATATTTATAGGTTGTTACTAACTGAATTTGCTTCACATTAATTAATGTGGGATTTTGCTTTGTGCTCTCGCTCTCTCTAAAATCACTAACCATCTCCTTAGTTTTAGGAATATTTATTTATTTAGTTTTAGGAATTTATATTCATTTATTACTGTACAAACTGTATATTGTGTCCCCCTACTCTTAAACCTAACCCTCACAGAAAGCAATCTGGATTTTTATTTGTGTGATTTCAGCCATTTTCCTTATGGGGACCAAAAAAATCTATCCACAAGGTCAAAATTTACTGCTGTTGCTATACTTGTGGGGACATTTGGTCAGTGTTAGGAATATAAGGTACGCACAAATGCACATAAAGCCCAAATAATACCTTTAAGGGGCACATCCATAGACTGTAAAAGATATGGACGTAGTATCAGTGACGTCACCCATAGGTTTCTGAAGAGCGCAAATTAAGCTACAAGTGGGCATGGGCGCACTGACCGGGGGTGGCCAAAAAAGGGCAAAGAGGCGGAGCATCAGTGGAGCTACAGATGCCTGCTAGCATTTTGCTTAGTCAGGCTTTTCTTTAGGAGAAACATTTAATACTTCATTACCTGCGACTTGTTTGTGTTCTGACCACATGTGCTTGGTTGTGTACTATATCAATAAAGTGTTTAGACTTTTAAAAAACACTGTTGTAATACTTTAAGCCACTAAGCATTGCTCTTATGACATTTTTCTACAGGAGGAAAACACGAATTACTTCCAAATATAGTCTGTGTTAATAAATGCAAGGCTATTTATGAAATCCAGGCATAACACTGTATGACAATGGTTCAGACTACTCTTCTAGAGCCTACAGCTAATCAATCTGTTTAGAGAGGTGTACAGTTTTCCCTTCTTGTAAATCTCACATTTGATGATGGACCACAGGTACTCTATGGGGTTCAGTTCAGGTAACCAAGGAGGCCATGTCATTAGTTTTTCTTCTTTTAAACCCTTTCTTGCCAGCCACGCTGTGGAGTACTTGGATGCGTGTGATGGAGCATTGTCCTGCATGAAAATCATGTTTTTCTTGAAGGATGCAGACTTCTTCCTGTAACACTGCTTGAAGAAGGTGTCTTCCAGAAACTGGCAGTAGGACTGGGAGTTGAGCTTGACTCCATCCTCAACCCGAAAAGGCCCCACAAGCTCATCTTTGATGATACCAGCCCAAACCAGTACTCCACCTCCACCTTGCTGGCGCATGAGTCGGACTGGAGCTCATCCATCTGGCCCATCAAGACTCGCTCTCATTTCATCAGTCCATAAAACCTTAGAAAATTCAGTCTTGAGATATTTCTTGGCCCAGTCTTGACGTTTCAGCTTGTGTGTCTTGTTCAGTGGTGGTCATTTTTCAGCCTTTCTTACCTTGGCCATGTCTCTGAGTATTGCACAGCTTGTGTTTTTGGGCACTCCAGTGATGTTGCAGCTCTGAAATATGGCAAAACTGGTGGCAAGTGGCATCTTGGCAGCTGCACGCTTGACTTTTCTCAGTTCATGGGCAGGTATTTTGCGCCTTTGTTTTTCCACATGCTTCTTGCGACCCTATTGACTATTTTGAATGAAACGCTTGATTGTTCCATGATCAAGCTTCAGAAGCTTGGTAATTTTAAGAGTGCTGCATCCCTCTGCAAGATATCTTTTGACTTTTCGGAGCCTGTCAAGTCCTTCTTTTGACCCATTTTGCCAAAGGAAAGGAAGTTGCCTAATAATTATGCACACCTGATATAGTGTTGATGTCATTAGACCACACCTCTTCTCATTACAGAGATGCACATCACCTAATATGCTTAATTGGTAGTAGGCTTTCGAGCCTATACAGCTTGGAGTAAGACAACATGCATAAAGAGGATGATGTGGTCAAAATACTAATTTGCCTAATAATTCTGCACTCCCTGTAAGTATATAAGAATTTCACTCACCTGGGAAATGGAGGCAACTTGATGTTTGTAATGTGGTTTGTAAGCACAATTAAGTGCACACAGCATGCCATATTGACTGATAATTGTAAGAAATAGTTCCAAAAGGCAGTTGACTGTGTAAAGCCACATAAAACAAAACAAAAATGCGATGTATATGCAGAGTTCAGCGGCCAATCTGCTGGAATCACATGACTGCGACCAGCGAGACCTAACTTTCTCTCAAGTGGCCACACCCTAATTATGCAGACTTAATTTAACTTGCTATAAATGAAACATTTCACCCCCCACCGTTGTCATGAAGGGTAATATTAGCTATATGTACCAAAACTATCTTTTGTACCCAGCTGTAAACATGTATTAATCAGTAAAATTGGCTGTAAAATTGGCCAATTTAGCATTGCAGTCAATGAACATCTGCAGATCCTGGAGACAGCCCCCAAAGGCTAGTCGATGAATAGCAGTTTCAGTTACTTTCGTATTGGCTTCACGACGGAGAACAGGATGTTTCTAATTGTTATTGAAAAAACTACATTTCACCCATATCTACACGATTTAATCCATTAAGTTGCTTTTATAGATGGTATTATAGATATTGGCATTTGCAACCAGCTAAACAGGTTTATCTAACAAAGTAGAGTATAAAAATAGTGTCTGCAGCTCTTTTGATGGCCATCTTACAGTTCAGTTTCTTGAATATATCTTCATTCTGAAACATGGCAGCAGAGCAGCAGGCAACTAATGAGACCTCTGCCAAAAAAAAGGTTATTCCCCCTCAGCTGTGTGCCCCTTATCAGGGGAACCACTGACCTTAAAGTACAGCTTTTTTTGTACTTTTTTCCTGACAGTGTATAATACGGTACATTTGAAAAAGATTACTGTCTGCTTTGTTATAAATCAAACTTTCAAAGACCACGTAAGCATACTTGATTATGATTATTACTACATTCTCATTTAGCTAGCGTGCTGCCTATTAAGTCAGAGAGGCAGTTTGGTAGGATTTGAGTGCATGGCATGAGGGGAAACGGATTCATATTGGTGTAGTGAATTTTTGAAAAGTCAGCCATCATGGAAGCTTTTAAAGCGCTGCCTCGCTTTTTCTTCTAGCACTTTCTCTCACTCTCTCCGCCTAATCTTCCTTCCATCTCGCCCTTTTCACAAATCTTAAAAATTGCTCCAGCATGACTTTAAATACCTTTCTGGATATATATTTTTCTTCCTCCCCAGGAAAGATCTGCTGTCCATTTGCTCGTGTTTCTCTCATCTAAATTCCCCCAGAGCTAGAGTAAAGTTTGTGACAGAACATCTCCGAAAATTGACTTGCACTGACTCTGTCATTCCACCCTAATATTTCTCTTTATGCCTCTCCGCGTCTTGCACTCTCCACAATCAGGAAAGTCCTCGATTACCCTCTGGGCTGTATTCCCAAGCGTGACTAGAGAACCTGGCCTCGG
>LR812539.1:34834403-34911694 GCA_903798195.1 Danio kyathit
ACAGTTTAGTTCCAACCCCAATTAAACACACCTGATCGAACTAATTGAGTCCTTCAGTCTTGTTTGAAACCTACAGGTACTGAAGCAGGGTTGGAACTAAACTGTGCAGGGCTGGGGCCCTCTAGGAACTGAGTTTGACACCACTGGTATAGACTATCTTGACGCAAAATGCGGCAAAAATCCTACACAACGGTAATAGTTTGATTAATGCGTTTACATGTCTGTAGTGGACTTAGTTCAATTATGACTTTAGTTGGATTGAGGTCATCAAAAATCACTGTTTACATGGTAGACTCTTAATCAGAGTATTGTCTTAATTATATTAAAATCGGATTATTGGAGTTCATGTAAACGTACTAATTGTCACAAAGAAGGGGAGCGCGGGGCACAAAGTAACGCGGGGTTAAATGTAACACCGAGTTTTAAGGTATTTCCTCAGGGTTAATCACGGCATGCTTCCAAGGTTTTCACCACAGTGTCAGCAGACGTCTTCCTGCCAATTATTGAAAATTTTCGGCGAAATTTGGATGAGAAATTCAGGAGAAACCATTTTTTGCAGCATAAAAGTATTTTTTATTACAGTGGATATTGTTTTATTTTAAAAAAATCAGTGAAAGTATGAACGTAAAATATATTCTTATATTCTTATATTCCTGTGATCACCATCTTCTAGGCTAAAAGATGAAACCATTTTGAAAGATGTATAAAACGCACAGTGACTGCTAGCCAGTTTTGAGTAAAACATGTCACAGCGGGGTTAGTTGTAACAGGGTGTTACAATTAAGCCACACACTGTTGGACACCAATTAAACTAACAAAATATTTTTTTTGAATTTTGAGTGTGATGTTGAGAACTTTTAAATAAAAATGTTTTTAATAGAAAATATTGTTGTAATAGAGAAAAAATATTTTATTGCTAAAAATGCAAATAAATGCATTGTATAATAATGGATAAATGGATAATAATGCAAATAATTTTAAAATTGTTTGTCCAATAAACAAAAAAATAAATAAAAATACTGTGCAATGTAGAATAAAAAAGAAATGAGCCAATTACTGAGGAAATATAGCTACTATTTAAAGTAAACTGAATTTAAATTACTTGTGTGAAATCTGCCTTTATAAGCATGTGTTACAACTAAGCCTCTGTCTGTTACAACTTGCCCCGCAGGTGGGGTAAATAGTAACATTTATACTCCTAGCACTATTGGCAATACTGAACAGAAACCATAGGTCCGGCGATCATAAATCCAGTTCTAATTTGTAGCAGAGGCTTGTGTGTTGTTGGTAAAAAAATATGGTTTGTCTAACCCTATTACTTTGTTCATTATTTGACCAAAACCAAAAAGTGTTACTTTGTGCCCCGCTCTCCCCTAATGCCGTCAAAAGTTTTTACCATTTGAAATCATGGCAATTTTTTACAGTGTAGACAAAACAACACTATGTTTTTAAAAGGATGCTTCTATGGATGAAAAAAAAATTAACTGCTGCCGTCTGGGCGTAGCCTAAATGTTACATGAGGAGTTTTATTAACTATGTACTTTCTTTGAAGTCTGTTACGGAAGTTTGAGATGTTCACTACCCTTTATTTTAGGTAATTTTATTATTTGCTGTTATACATTAAGAGAATGCTTCATTTGGAGCCAGATTTAGGAACAGCTTGCGCCAGTGCAACCCTCATTTCCTTTAGTGAAAATTAGTAAAGTGAGGATATATTTGTATAAAATGCAGTAGAGGGGTGGATTTAAAAAGCTACTTCACCCAAAACTGAAAATTCTGTTATTAATTACTCACTCCCATATCATTCCAATCCCCTTCAGAACATAAATTAAGATATTTTCGATGAAATCAGAGTTCTATGACCCTCCATTGACTGCATTGGTCGCAAGACCAAATCAGAAATAGAACTAAAAACATTGTCAAAACATTTCATGCGAGTTCTGTGGTTCAATGGTTATCATACAAAACTCCATGAACACTTTGTATGCCAAAAAACTGTAGATTAGTGTGCGTGTTTACTATAGGAAACAGATCATACAACACATGGTAAACACACACACTCTGACCTTCTGTGGAATTGAAGAGAAGTGCATCCAAAATACATTTCAGTTTTGACCCATGGAATGTTTTGACAGTGTTTTGGTTCCTTTTCTGGACTTTAAAGGCCTCTGGAGTTTTTTTCTATAGAGGTTGAGAAAGTTCTTAGATTTCATCTAAAATATTTTAATCTGTGTTCCCGAAAATTAAGAAAGGTCTAAGGTGTAGGGATTCTCCGATCAGGATTTTTGAAGCTGATACAGAGTACCGATTCCTTGTCATCATGATCAACCAATAGCGATTCTAATAATGATATTTGATGTAATGATATTTCATAATGAATAAAGAACAATTTCCCTTGAAGTATGATACTTAAGTGGAGATCTCGCCTTACCTAAGAAAATAAATAAGGAATGTTGCATACTGTATAATCCCTTAAGCACATCTCTTATAACCATTTACTGTGGACATGTCATGGCCGAAAGCAGCTTTACACAACCAAACAGATGAAACCGATAAATTTTACTAAAAGGAAATAGGCTTCTAAAGTACTGTTTATTGCTATAAATATATTACAAAAAGTTATATCTAATTTATTTCTATTTAACCTAACAGCTGTAATGTTTAGAACATCAATGTACCTCTCGCAATCTGTTCTCTTGCTCATCCACTCTTGTCGGAGCAGCTATGCGATCGGTTCATGAGATCGGCCAGATTGTCGAGCATCGATCGAGTCATAAAATGTGAATATCGGCTGATACAGATCTCTAGCCGCTCCATCGGAGCATCCCTAGTCTAAGAGGTTTAAAACTACATAAAGGGGAGTAATTAATAGCAGAAATTTATTTTTGGATGAACAAACAGTTTAATTAAACCATAAAATGGTAAATAATAGTAGTCAGTTATACTGCTATTTGCACTATTTAAATCGCCAAACAGCTTGTCTTAAACCTTGTTTTAGGCTTGATAATCCCCAATCATCTCTCTATAATTTGCACAGTTTTATGTACTGCATAGTTCATTAAAACTGCTGAGTTCTTTCATATGCACTTAAATGCACTGAGCAACCTAAAATCCTATATGGCTCTTTTATGGAATTACGCTCCAATGCTTTTTTTTTCTGGTTGGTAAATCTGTTCTATGTAAATGAATCTGTCACTCAATAGTGATCAGAGATAGTTGTTTAATAGCTTTGGTACAAGGCTTGAGTTGTTCATCTTGACAAATGCAGCTTGTGCTACAATGTGTCCTTTTACTTGTTGAAAGGGTCCAAATTGTTGCTTTGTTGTGGTTGTCTTTCTGTCTTGATGTGGAAAGGGTCCAAATTGTTGTCGTTTTGTGGTGATGCAATGCTAAAAACAGTTGGAAATACTTTCTTAATGGGAGATATCAAGCAGTAACACAACAAATTTGCTCAAAATTAATGTTTCATGCCAAGTTATTTTTGTCGGTTTCAGATTATTATCAGCATTTAAACCCGCCTGCTTATTAAACCCCAAGCATTGAAAGGGTTTGATAGATTTTAATAGTTCATCTATTAGACCTCATTGTCAATGCTCCATTGGATGTTAACATCATTATGGCATCTTTTTAATACTCAGCAATTACCCTGTGGTTGAATGGTTAGCCAATGGACTTTCTGCTGGACATAAAAAGACGGAAATTGATCTTTAAATACACCATCACATGACCTTCACCCATCCAGCATGGCGCCTTAAAATCGATATCAAGCCTTACTTAAAGGAAGACAGTGGTTTGGCAATCCCTTTGTGCAGCATTTATGGTCACCAGTGGACTTGTAGAGCTCATCTCAATGCGTCTTTGTCAGTTCCAGCTTCTAGTTGATTGTGAGGAAATGCAGTTGTCGAGTAAATCGCAGGCCATGTAGTGTAAGAATTGCCTCTGTCAACTTCTCTCATCATTAGCGCTGAACAAGAGATGTATTCGTCAGAAGCTGCCGGGTGCCTCCAGCTAGATGCTGCAGTTTTTCCCTGAGGAGCCTGTCTCTGGTATCAGGGTGTCGTCACCTATAATCCTCAATAAACTGCCTTTGGAAAGTGGGAGCACGGAAGTTCTGACACATTCTTCAAAATCATTGGTTATTATTGCTCAGTTGCTGAGAAATGGATACAAGAGTGTTTTTTTTTTTATTTTAATTTATTTTAATTATTTTTTTTTATTAATATCATAGGCTATAACACTCGGTGAAGTTTGTTATTTTTGAATAAATAGAATGGTAGATGTTAATAAAATACAATTAATGGGAAATTTAATAAATAATATAAATTATTCTCATGGTTAATCAGCTATACTAATAGAGAAGACTCCAGATTCAGATCTGCTTTTACATTACTCTGACGGTTGGGTTTAGGGTTGGGATAGGTTGTGATCTATAGCTGAATAACCATGTGGATGAATGATAACAGCTTTCTGAGCCTATCAATCAATCAAGTGATAAAACTCGAATCGACTGAAGTGACAGGCATGACTTACAACAGTTAAAAATGGAAAAACTGGGAGTTTTGTAGTTCATTTTCAAAAATGGCAGCATTAGCTATAATTGATAATTTATAAATTATTAATTTATAAGTTAAAAATATAATTTTTATGGAGCATTTGATCCTGCACCTAAAAAAAACCTCAGTGAAATATATATATATATTAAGGGTGTAACGATACGCGTATTCGTATCGAACCGTTCGGTACGAGGCTTTCGGTTCGGTACGCATACGAACCGAACGATTCAGACTAATATCTAAAAAGATAAAAGAGAATAAGTCCCAAATGACGTGACAGGCAACATCTGCCTTCCCCGCCCACCTCCAAACACTACTCTAGTCAGGCACACACTGCACTCAGTGTCGGAGTAAGCTACTGGCGCTCAAACCGAAAGTTATGCCGCTTTCAATCCAAAAAAGCCGGCGGAGCTGGGTGTTGAGATGATGCGGGGTTTGTCGCGGACAAAAGCGAAGGCCGAGGGGCGCTGAGATGATGCAGGGTTTGTTGCGGACGAAAGGGTGGAAACGCGCCGCGGACTGACTGCACTACAGCTAAAGGGCTAGTAACATTAATGTAATCCTCCTATAACCAACAGCGGGTCTGGCGTTTGGGAGCACTTTGGTTTCCCTGTAGACCTTAATGCTTAATCGGTAGTGGAAATTTCGGGTTTTAAGAAAATGTTACATGTAATAGAGCCTCGTTTCATTATTCCTTCATAAGCCCATTGCCCAGTTGACGGTCAAATCAAGCAGATCTCGGTTTTATCCACATGTGCTGCCGTTAATCCGCGAGTCAGGTAATCAAAAAATAGGTCGCATGATATTTAAGTATAAGTGGGTCACGCGTGGGTAAGATCAATTATTGGTGATGCAAACTTTAACTATTTACTCTAAAATATTAAGGTGTTTTAAGCAATCTTGACAGATTGGCACAAATATGCTTTCATTTAAAAAATCGCTCGTCACGGCTATATGCGGTGAACATCTCCGTTCTCACAGGTTTCTCAGTTTTCTCATCATCAATCACTTTCAGTCTGGGAACATGTTCAGTGCTGTGAATTTTGTTAAGCCTGTTCTGCAACATTGTGGTCAAATTATTTGATTTAATAGAGGATATCATGTATTGAGGAGGATATAGGCAAAGATATTGCAGAGAGCTGAGACATATGACGACTTTAAAGATGATATTTAGCTTGTTTCGCATTAATGTAGATATATTACATGTTTTAATTACATTATTGAATAAAATAAATAGCATTATTATTTTTAATCATCATCATTAATAATAAATAGGCTAAACTAAAAATAATTTGACAGCTTCAGCTGTTCACATCACCGGCACTTTCGGACTTCAGCACCACGTGTCTTTAGCATGAATTGAAATAGACTTTTCCTCCTAAAGGAAAAAATACAATAATTTTTAAAATTGCAATGCGATTATAGTCATGTATTCGCAATTTCACATAAATCAGCATGCGAAAATTTAATTGTTTCTATTGCGCTCTCTCTCTCTCTCTCTCTCTCAGCAGCAGTTCACGCTCGCTGGCACTACCACACACAGCCACATCTCGTAGCACATTAATTTGCAACTTTGTTGCATAAAAAATAAGCTAAATAACAAAATTTAATTAACAAACAAATTAAATAAAATTATTTGTAAAAATGAAACTACAGAAAAAAGAAAATGAAAAGAACTGAAACTAGCTCAAATGTTCTGTTCTGAATAACAGGTGTTGCGATCAAATTAATTCGATGGAATGATAAACACAGACAGGCGCATTTTTCAGAAAATAGCCTATTTAATTTTATTTAAAAATATGTTAGGCCTATATTTATTATATGTATATATATTTTTTTTAAAATAGCCTATATTTATTTACCATTCATTTTGGCTTTAACGAATTATTGAACAGATTATTAATAACTTATCAAAAAACATTTACTGAGCTCAGTGTCGGCCGTCACCGGATAAAGTCCAATCTTTCTTTAATTTTTTGGACTTTTGTTTGAAAGCTTAGTGGCATTGTAGAGGTCCAATTTACTTTTGTTTGATTTAAATTATAGCCTGTTTATGCGCCAATAAACAAGTCAAAGAAATGAGTGAATTAATAAAATTATTCTTAAATGTCGATATTGTTTTTACTCAAAAAAATAACAAATGTTTTATAAAAAATGAACGAGCAATTTTCATCATTTATACGATTCAGTTAAATATAAGTTGGACATTTATGGGGCCATGTAACATGTTTTTGTGTTTGTTTTTTTGTTCTCGGTGATCTTTAATATATACTGGGTAGCTACGCAAAATATTTTCTAAAATGTCAAGCAGGAATTTGTCAATAGCTTTAATTATGAAGACAAAAAAATATTAAAAATAACAAAAATAAAATGATAAAAAATACAAAGATAAAAAGAGCAGCATTTTGCTAAATATAATAGTCCTTTATATGCTTTAAATCCTGCTATGTGTTGTTTCATATTCGTTTTTATTTCACTTGCTGCATTAGTTATTTAATGTTTGAATGCTGAAAGAAATAGCAGCCGTCGTTTAAATCATTATTTTACCATTAAAATGTAGTATATTTTATATTATTATCAACTTTTGATATAAAACCGCTGTGTAATTTAATTGATTGTTAAAAATGAAATAATTGTATGGCATAACAGTGTTTAGTTGCTTTCATTTTCGTTCTTCACGGAAGCTGTAACAGAAGCGTGTGCCGCATTCACCTCTGATGTATAGGTTACTCAGCCTGTAGCCTAGTTTGGGATTTTTTCGTTGTGACGATTAAGCAAGGATCATAATGCATTGCATATTCGGCTCATTTTTCAGTAGCCTCAACACAGGCTGGTAGCCTAGACTTAAACGGATCTTTTATAAGAATGAGCGATTAATAGATCAATTGATCGTTATTTAAATGATCATTGATCACAGGATTTTGTAGAAACTGACATCCCTAGTTCAAAGTAAAAAAAAAGAGAGAGAACATGCATTTATTATGTTAGTTTGCATACAATAAAAAGATTTCAATCAGAGAAATCCTCTGGCTTTTTTTTTTTTTTTTTTTTTTTTTTGCTGTATCGAAAACATACCGAACCGTGACACCACTGTGTCGTATCGAACCGAACCGTGATTTTTGTGAACCGTTACACCCCTAATATATATATATATATGTTTATTTATTTTTTTTTTTTTAAGAGATCTACCTCAAAATGAATATTGCTTTTTATTAATGCACTCATGTTAAACAATACTATATCTCAGTGTAAATATACCACAATTACTGTAAACTCAAGTCTATTTGGATACAATTAAATCCTTAAAAATGCTTGAATTTTCAAGGTTTGGAAAGTGCTTAAATTTTGGATGAAGTACCTAAAATGTAATTGTGTTGCTTTTATAATAATTTGCATTACTTAATTGATGATAATAATTAACTAATAAAATAAACATTTTTATTTTGAAATAAAATTAAAACTCTCCAAACCTGCCTGTCTTTTTAAAGTTAAATCCATTTAACATCAAAGATGCATGAAAGACACATTTAAGCTATGAGTAAACGACATATGAGTATGACTGTAATTCAATGTTGGGCTTGTTTTTTTTTTTTTTTTTTTTTAGAAAAAAAATATCTGATATAATGTGAAGTACAGTATATGTCTAAATATATACAAATTGCCAGACAATTTGTTTGAAGCATGCACCTGAAAGTGTTAAACTGGACTAGGCCCATCACAATATATGGACTTATCGCACAGCACATGGACATGACCTCAATAATTTTTGGTGATGTAATATATATCGCTCATACATAAACTATTCTAACAACATTTTAGTTGATTGAGCAATATCTCAAGCTCTATCGGAGGAGTCGGTATGGTTAAAAACACTAGTATTTACTATAAATTACTTTAGTCTATTTTCATGTGGGTGCCTGACAACTGAAAATAGATCTGGTAGCAGATATCGCAGCCTCTGTTACTTTTTTACCTTGCACTTTTTTGTTAACGTTTATTATTATTTTTTTTAGGATATACATTTTCACATTCTGATTTCAGTGCCTAATTATTCAATAAAATGACTATAATTAAATATTATTAAGAATAAAATATTATGTGTTCTTTGAAAGAGTGTACTTGCGTTGTGATATTATACTGTCTTTCTGGCGTTATATGAGTACCATAAAATTGTATTAAAATGGCACTAATATCGTTTATCGAAATATATTTTGGTGCAATATAACGTACAACAACAAAAAATAGATATCGTGACAGCCCTAAACTGGACTTTAGAAAACTTGCAAGAACCTTGTTAAACTTTTCATGAGCTCATTTGAACAAACATGAAGCACTAGAAAAAGTCTCTAATAAGAGAGACCTTTTCCAACTCTGGATCTAAAGAATTCAGTATCTCTCTTATTATGGATTACAGAAAGGCAAGAGCACTTTATCACCTAAAAGCAAAAGTGCAGGGTTGGCCATGCCACGTGAGCTACAAGTCTTTGTATAAGGTATAAGGCTGATATTCGAGAACACGTATTCGCTTGGATCAAAACAAAATCTGCGGCACGTTCAATCTCCCCCTCGACTCCATGAAAAATAAAGGAGGTGCACACAGGAGAACAGAATCAAAGGTTGAGGAACAAAGAGTCTTCGTGAATGGAACACAGCACCTCACAAACCTAAGAGACATTACTTAATGCCTTTTCAAAGTCCTGGCTAGCGGCGCTGGCAGCTCAAGCCTGTTATGAATGAGAAATCCAGCGACTGATGAAGAGAGAGCTACTAATAGTGAGAGCGAAATGCACCCTGGGGGAAGCCGAAAGGGCCGAGGGAGCTGACAGATCCAACCTCCTACAGAAAAGCTCCTGTCAGTCGCCCACATTGACGTCGTCCCGATGGGAAGAGTGCTGGGCATTGAAAAGAGTGGGAAGAGAGCGAAAGCAAGAAGAGGTTACTGGCTCTATTTCTTTGCTAGCAGGGGGGATAAGAGGAGGTGTGGTGGAAGAGTCACGGAGGTGGTGCTCTTCTGAAAGCTGTATATCTTTCGTACCCTTTCTCTCTTACACTTCTCCGCCCTGGTTAAATTGACGGAAGAGCGAGAACATCATGACCTAGAGCTAAAGAGAGAGGTGAGCAAGTCAAAAATGTGTGCTAAAGCAGTCTCTCTTTGTCCTTTGGTGTTTGCTGTTGGGATTCGGAGGAAGGAGTCCAGGCGGCAGGGGAGAGAGTAATACTGTACGCTTTGGATTCAATGCTTTTGATTATCTTTGAGCACTGGACTTGCCATGACATGCTACACCCCCCACACCCCCACCTGCATCGCAAAATATAATATTAGTCAGCATGAAGCAACGTTATGAACTGCTTTTTCTGTAGCGTGACACTTTTGTGAAACATAACGTTCAGCACTTTTTTGTGCTTGTTTTGTCATTTGCATTTGATTTGCTCAGTGTTACTTTTTGTTTTGTTGTTGTTTTCAAAACTGAGCAGAAATGGAAAAATACATCAGAAACCATTTTTGCAACCATATATTAAGTAGCATATTTTGTTCATTTTCAAATGTCATTTCTATAATGTCATTTGGTTTTTACTTTTAATTGTAGGTTTTGTTCATGTAATTATTTTACCCTTTTTTTGAGTTTTTTTTATTTTGTGTTTTGCCCTTTACATTACTTTTGTTTCAAAATGTTATTTTAATTATGACGTTTTGGTTTTGTTAGAAATTCCTTCAAGTCCATATGTGCTACACCGAATGAAGCGGTTACCTACCCCTTTTTGTACATTGTGTAATTCAAACTCTGTGGGGACATATATGCATGTTTTTTGAATGTCCACTTATCAGTACATTTTGAGATAGGGTATTTCAAACTATCTCAGAATTGTGTGAGGTGTTCATTCCTAAATACCCCAATATCTGTTTATTGAATGATGATTATGATCTAAGCTTAAACACTTTCCAACGCAGGATATTTCATACTTCGCTAACTGCAGCCAAGAAGGTTATATTTAAAATATGGCATGAACCCGCATTCCCAGCAGACAAAATGTGGCTTATTGAACTAAAAAATATTGCACTGTTAGAACGTTCTATAGCAAGAATTAACCGAGCTAAATCCTAAACAATCAAAGTATGGTCTGATTTTATTGAGAAAATTTCTTATATAATAACTAGATAGACTAAAGCATACTGAAAGATAAATAGTATTATAATAGAGGTGTATAAAGGTCACTTCTCTCCTAGAGTTTTTCTTTTCCTGCGTGTTATTTATTATTTTATTGTATTTATTTTATTTTATTTATTTTTTTATTTTTTTTTTTTATGTATTTTCATTTAATGCAAACACTGGCTTGTGTATAGTTGTTGCTAGCTATATATGCTGGCTTTGTTCTGCAATAAATAAATAATCACAAAAAAAAAAAAAAGAAATTCCATCAAGAAAACAAATTAAATGTTATTTTTGTACAATTAACATAGTACTTTAAATATTGTTTTAGTTGTTAAATAGGTGGTCCAGAGTGTATTTTTAAAGCTTGGTTGTGTTTATAGACCTTTTTCTTTGTTGCTGTACAGTATAGAGGGCGCCATAGTGACCTTTTGGTAGGGGGCTTAGAATGTTTCGTTTCTCAACTGGTTGTGCATACTGTTTTCAGTGGCTTACGGAGTGTTTTTAAAATGCAAAACTTAATGTTTGAAGCAAAGACGTGTGTTAAAGCTGTTATACTTCTGTCTGACGCGGTTTAAGTGCGAGAGAAAAATGTTCTCCTAATTTAGTGGCTGCCATCAGATCAGATGCTGAAATACAGTGTCAGTGTTACTGACCTGTCAGCTGTCTGACTGATTTGCATGTGGATTCTAATCGGGAACAATTTATGTTTCATTCAGTTAGTTTGTATTGCGTAGTATTTACCACGGTATGTGTTTTTCTGTCAGTTCAAAATGCCACATTATTTTCATTTTGTGACACTTATTAAATCAATGTGTTAGTGGGGCAGAACAATAGGCTACGTGTGTGTCAAACATTTTGATGAATTACATTAGTTTGGGCTTGTTATATATTTGAAAGAAAGATACAATTATCACTTTAGCGATGACAAGGCTTCATTTAAATGGCACAAGATGCTGTCTGACAATGAGGGGAAAAATGACTCGAAGCAGTTATTTTACATCCCATTAGATCGCATTTTAAAAAAATAATCAGTCCAAAAGGTGGCGCTGATCGACAGCAGTATTAGTTCAAAGACGTTAAAAACGTCTCTCTGATTGGTCAGCTAACATAATGTGCTGTGATTCGCGGATCGGTTCCACATCCACGTCTCTACTAGCATGCGCTGTGCCTCTGCTTTGTAAATACTAGGGATGCAACGATTCTGTAAAAAAAAAAAAAAAAAAACCTATCGTCCCGTTGTCTTCATACGCTTCGGTGCGCCCTTTGATCCATGGTTCAGATTATGCATCATTTAATATTGGTTTAACAAAAACAACTGCAACAAAGTAGTTTCACCTTTGTATGCTTCCAATTACCTTTCACATGCATTGCACATGCAAAGACCTGTCCAATCACCTCTTAGTATGTAAATCTGTTCTTGACATGTTTCCATTTTGTTGTTGTTGTTGTTGTTGTTGTTGTTGTCGTTGTAAAGATAGCCTAGATCAGTGATCACTAACAGGCGGGTCGAGGTCCGTGTCCAGACCCAGAATCATCCCATACTATGCGGACATACAGTAGGTCTGTTACTTCAATCCCGCACCTGCTGGGTCTTCTTCCGCATCCGATTGCTCCCGCTTTTTATTCACTCCGTTTACGCGCTGTCTGCTAAGAACAGTTTTCCTCTTAACTGACTGTTCCTGCTGAATTAAGAGAGAAGAGCCAAACGCTTTTTCTTTGCTTAAGTTTCATTCACTGCGATGGTGCTGATAAGTGAAACAGAGCTCTCTGGAATCATAATAAAATCATATAAATCAGACATAAAAATGCGTTGTTGCCTTTTTAATGCAAGCATAATGTAAACAGAAGTAATCAATACTTAAAGTGCTCAAATGTTAAAATGTGTTGACAATTATTATCTGCATAATTGGTTGAGATGTAGAAAAAGAGGAACTTTTACAGCGATTTAATGGATAAATATAAATTTGTAGCTAAATGGTGTTAATAGTGCCTAACAGCATTTCCTGTTGTTTACATCCTTGTTAACATCCTCGCTACAACATATCGTTAGAGCTAGAAACTATGCATGTAATGGATCCATTTTAACAAATAAAAACACTAACAGGTTGTGGCTCACAATCCACTGCTTCGTCTATTATGGTTGAAGCTGCTGCTTCTTTGAGGAGTTTTTAGCCGAATCCAGCACTGAACTGGGAGAGATTCTGAAAGTTCTCCTTTATCAAATGCTAGAGCTATATATTTTTCATAATTCTCTGGAACATAATTAAAATAAACTGTAAGGACTTCTCTCTTTGTGTCGTGTCCTTTGGAAGCCCAAATACAGAAACAGAAAAAGCTCTGTGGAAATAGCAGCGTTATATTTTATATATACTATAATAGCTTTCTCTGCTATAACATTACAGTACTACAGCGCCTCTGGCTACCCCCCTTTGCTGCACAGGGTATATGCGCATGGTGAATGCACATAACCTGAAGCATTTTGTGATCTTATTAACCTGGATGTATTTTTTGTAGTCCCCAAACTTCGTTCACTGTAGGCTTTGCTAAGCTAACTCTGTAAAAGCAAATGTCTCCCTTTGCATTGAACTTTGAGCGTATTACAGTCAGTTCACACAGCTACATTACACATCAACTAAAGTTTAAAATATGACATTGTAGTAAACCACCCCTTTAAGTTTGCATAATTTTTTTTCCATTTTCATTTTGCAAGTAATTTTTAATTACTTAAATTAGTTTTTATTATTACCTTGGCTACAAGCAAAAATGCATAAATATGTTTCGGTTTACGTTTCAGTAACACGTTTTTAGTTAATAATTAATTTCATTGTCATTCCGTACTTGTTTGAAGAGAGAAGTTGGGAGATAAAGCATTGTGATACCCCCTGAAAAATTAATTATAAAGATGTTTTTGCCACAAAGACTCATGCATTATTGTTACTTAGGCTTAATACACCAAGTTGATGCAAGTCACTCTAGATAAAACTATTAGCCAAATTAGTGAATGTATTTCTAACAGGCAGATTTTCTGTTATTGTGTGAACTGTTTATATATATGAGAACTGTAGCCATCCCTCCCTGTGGATTCAGTAAATGCTAACCACCATGTGTATTGTGGTGGAAACCCATAGTACAGTAGGTTAAAGTTTGACTCTCAGAAGACTGAAGTTGCTTATGCTGCGTTTTTGTTCATTGCACTAACCGTAGTCCTGTCAAGACTTTGAGGCAAGCGAGGGGGGGCGGTAGAGCGGAGCGGCTGCAGCTGCAGTGGAGTCAACACAGCCAGAGCGAGAACAGGCCAGCTCTGTCTGCATCACTGCTCCTGCATGCATGATCGCCCAACCACCTATATGCCAATCAGTAGCTTTTAATTGGGCAAAGGAGGGCAGAATGTCGCCTGTAGCAATCATAAAGAACTGCTCCATCATCTCCTCCCCCAGCTGCCTACACTGTCTTTCATGCGGTCGGAGTTGTGTTCGGTGTAAAGACATTTAAGCACTCTAGGGGTGCTTCAGAAATTAAAAAGCATGCTCATGATTTTAGCCATCAAACTTTGACAACAAAAGCGCCGGTAAAAAATGAGACCATACGATTAGTACATGCTGTTCCTGACTGGAACTGGATATCACATCTGTGTGAAGTCGTGCTTTTCTCTAGCTGTTACTGCAGACGGCTAGGTCTTACGACAATCACTTTTCCACCGTGATTAATTTTTTTTCCTCCTTTCATCCTTTTTTATATGGGATTGAAATGAAGAACATCCTGGGCATTGGTTTCTAGCTCTGCTTAACAGCAGAAACCTACTAAAAACCCATTTAAACCAGTCTTAGCTGGTCTTGGCTGGTTTTTCAGTCTTTTTGCTGGTTTTAAAGGATTGAGCACTTTTCAGCATGTCGTTCAGCTAAGCCACAGCTTGGCCAGGCTGTGAAACAAACTAGACCAGTGGTTTTTCAACTGGTTATCCTTAAGAAGCTACTTTTTTTCAGTTGATTAATGTTTAAGGTGGATCATCTTGACCATCCTGGGAGACAATCTTAATCAGCTTAACCCAGCTGTCATACCTTAACCCAAATAAGACCAGCTGTTTACCCTGTTTTCTGGTCTAACATATTTTTTTTCTGCACCTTTTTGCACAAACTTTAAGGCACACCCCAGTATTACTCTACCGGTATACTCAAAGAAGTAAAGGTAGAAGAGCAGTCACTGGCACAGCATTTTCTCAAAAGGTACACATTTGTAACTATCAGGTCCATATTGATACCTCAAAGGTCCCGATATACTTCATTTGAGGGCTAAAAGAAGTTTTCAATATGTTTTCATACACACTAAAACTCCCACGCTGCAGTAGGCGGATTGTAAATGTGTAATTTCATGCTGCTCATGTGTGTCCCTTAAAATCAAAGACCGTGAGAGAAGAACAGTTTCATAAACATCTGGCAAACAGCTTTCTCCAGCCTGTCACAATCTGTGACTTGAAGCTCCACCTTGACCTGCCACAACATTTACATGTTATATTTGCTGCAGACAGACACATAATAGTGTCACTAGTGTGCATACACTCATAAAAAACCATGTTTAGAACTTTAAAAGACATGGTGAGACATGTTGGCACATCTTGTTTTGTGTGTGACCCCCTCTTAATCTTTAAAATCTCCTTTCAAGCAATTGTACAGGTACAGATACATCTGTACCAGCTCTGCTACTCTACTCTCCTGTGGATTCATGTTGCTAACTTGGTGTTTTGTATGTTGTTCTCCTGTCTGACCTCTAAGAATATGAGATGAGAGGAACATCGAAGAAAGCAGAGTTCCACAACACACCACCAATTACATTATAGCTATGTTTCCATCCAAAGATGCGAATTAAATTTATGTGTATAACCAGAATATCGCATATAAGACATGCAAATAAAGCAGCGTTTCCATCAAGTAGTCAAAGAACAACGAGGACAAAATCGTCACTTCCTGATAAACTGGTGCCAAATATCAAAAGTAAAAATGGAATTTACTGCAGTAGAGAAGCTATGTGAATATTGTCTTTATTTAATAAACTACTTGCGCCTCAGAAGATAATGTCAACACACAATGAACGCATGGTGGCGTTTAAAGACATTAGACGCAGAGGACAGATGCTCTTGACAAATCTGGAAGCAATTAATATCATAACACTAATACTGGTGTTTTAGAATGACCAAAACAACATTTCAGATGTTTTACAGTGGACTCAGTCTGCTGGTTTGTCCATTCACACATTTTTATTATCACATGATCTCTTATAGCAAAATCACATGACCCTTTTTTTAATGCGCATATATACTGGAATTTGTTCGGTAAAGTGGTTCCATCATAGTTTAGGCGCATCTTTTCTTATCGAATAAAAAGTTTATCCTACTCAGTTATGGGCATGTTTTTTTATGCACATTTTCAAAATTTATGCACATCTTGGCATTTCCATCAGCAGTTTTTTTCATGCACATATCCAAAATGCGCATAAAAATAAGTGGATGGAATTGTAGCTATAGTCACTGACCAACGGTAGATCAAAGGTGTTTGAGCCTAAATGAACACCTGCAAATAGTTTGCTTTGGTAATCGGTTTCAAACTGCTAAAACAAACTTGGTTTTGGCCAGATTTGTTTGAAAATTACTTTATTTCAGATTATTCTTTGACACTATTTATTTTTAGTGTCAAACTCAGTTGGAATGAGGAGTAGAACTTTGTTTTAGCCTTATTTCATTTGAAATGTAATTTCTACTATTACATTTTTAGGAAATTATATATTGTATATATTATAATGGCCCTTTGAGTGCTTTTGAGTAGAAACGGATATGCTCTTTTGGATTTGGAACCTGAGACGTTGCAGTATTTTTTATTTCACATTTACGTTGTCATTTAGCAGATGCTTCTGTCCAAATTGACTTCTAATTGTGTGTTTTCTACAGGTGGTTTGTGTAGCCCCCTTGTCTGTGTGATGTGAACTCCGTTTGGGGATTATTTTTGGTCTCAACATGTCATATGAGGAAACAATTTATTTAGCACCCTAGAAATGGGTTGTTTTAACATTATTTTGGGTATACAAAAATGTGGACAAATACCCAATCACTGTTTTAGCCTAGCGGTTGGGTTTATCCATGTTTTACATAGGTCTAGCATTTTTTTAAAGTGTAACTGCTCATACTGTACATAGTAGCAGCAAAGCAGATCACTAGGATTTAGAAAAGAGTATATATTGATTTAACCCAGATACTGTTGATTCCATAAACTTCCACCAATATATGCATGTTTACCTGCATATAATAATTATTGGCTTAAGCCTGAGCTTCAAGGACCATTTGCGATATTCATTGAAAAAAAAAGCACTTAGCATAACACACAGACCAGGCAGACAGCAAACCTCCCCCAACTGTGCCACTGTCCTCTTTTTTTTTTTTTTTTTCAGGTCCACACCTTCACCCCTACCTCTTTCCTTTTATCTCTGTCCTGTTTTCCTCCTCCTCTTCAGTCGTCTGTTACATAAAGTGGTCTGTAGTGGGCTTGGCACAGCAGAACTGAAGAAATACAACATGATACGACAAGCTTCATCTTGAAGAGGGAGCTCATATAAGCCGTTATATTTTTTGAGGTTTTGCTAATAATTAGCCGACCACCTTGTTGTTGTTTATTATCTGCAATTAAATCTTCAGTTAAGTTAGCGAAGCTGGAATTAGTACATTAGAGACATTGAGCTGATTATCCTATCTGACATTTTAATCAGGTTTTTTGGGAGGCCATGCTGCAAGTCAACTTGCCTTTTTTTTGTTCAAAGCATAACGTGCCATATGGCTTTTTATTCCCACTTCTCTTCAGCAATTAACCTTGAAGCTATCATATCAGACTGAGCTCAATTAGAGCTTCATTACACAATACGGAATATCATTTTTACAGAACAGCTTTTTATTCTTTATGATTCTGGAAAAAGGCTGATCAGACAAGAACAATTATGACTATTCAGACCACTGTTGAATGACATTTGAACAAATGGTTCCCCATTCTTAACACCAATGTGTTAGAATGTTCTGTCTTCATCTTTTCAATTCCTTGAAAAAAACATCCAGCCAAAAAAAGAGAAAAGAAACGAGTGAAAAGAAACTTTACAGCATATTTATATACTCTCCCTCATTAGAGGGCCCAGACATGTTGTGCTTCTTCGCAGTAGTGTACTGTATTTCAACAGATAATGCATTCCCTCTTTGGGTTTGAATGGTTTCTGTGTGATATTTACCCCTTTAGTTTCAGCTCCTCATTAGCATTCGAATAGTGTTTCTTCTGCATAAAGTAGCAGTTGGTTTATTCAATAATTTATTAATTGGTTAATTAATCTTGTCAAAACAGACGCTTTAGGTTGTAATCCCCCATGCCTTAGGCCTGTCGTTAAAAAAAGCAAGTCTGGCCTTGAATCTCATTTCTTCAAATCCTACTTGTCATTCTTTGTCTTCACATAATTTGATTTTGAGCCTTGTTGTGCTCAGAATAATGGCGGTCATCAAATAATAGCCAATCCTTTGTGTCAGGAGCATTACTTCTCATCAATCCTGACCTCCCCGGATAATTTGTTTTCGTTTAATGTTTGGAGTTCTCTCAGTCTTTACCGCACTTCTTTGTAGCATCTTTTCCTAGTTGTCCTACACCACACTTTCCTCCAAGTCTCTTGGATTGACCGTCATGCTACTGTTTGAGTTTGAAGTGGAGTTGGAGTTGGAATTGGAGGAGTTGTTGGAAGCGAAGGCATGTAGATAGTTCTGTGTTAGGCCGTGGCCATACTGCTCGCTGCTACCCGTGCTGGATGTGCTGGTGGTGGAGGCACAGTGGACAAGCATACCATGCAATGACTGGCTACGACGTGTCCAGATGACGCTCAGCCGCTTGGCATAGCTGTAACAAGTGGTGGTGGTGATTTCCCCCACATCAAAAGAGCAGCTACGCTTGGTTTTGAGTGCCTGCCTCAAATCTGAGCCTCCTTCCTTTGCGTCATCTCCATCTTGTGTCAGTGCAAGTGAGGCCAAGGCTTGTCTGTCTACATCTCTGTCTTTCTCCAGAGACTTCCTTAACTTGAGCCTTCCTGCTCGCTTTTGCGTTGGCGTAGGTAGTGTGTTACTTGGGGAATAGTACAGTGTCAATCTCTCACTTTCTGGTGTGAGAGGACTGAAGCATTTTTCCCTCACTGCCCCATCGCCCCTATCTCGTGTGCCACGGTGTGGTTCAGGGCTCTGTTTAGGTTTTGGGAGGGAGCTAGGCTTTTGTTTGTCTTTTGTTCTTTGGGCCAAGAGTCCGTTTGGCAATGCCACCATCATCATACTGTTGTTTCCGTTCGTCTGGGCATAAACATCCACCCCTTTGGTTGAAAGGAACTTGCCAGGCCTGTTGGCATCTTCCCGACACTCTCCGCAGACTCGATGGCGCACCATCATAGCCACGGTGAAGACCAGAAGGGTTACTACCACTACGCCTCCCACCATCACTGTCAGTGTGCCGCCCAGGAAGTGAGCGTGCAGAGAACGGCATTCTGGATAATCCTCTTTAGTGCTGAACTGGATGCAACCCAGCACCTTTGTAGTAGCCAAGGAGGAGATGCCATCATCGAAAATGGCCAAGACACACAGGCTGTAATCTGCCCCTGATACCAAGTTTTTCAGCAGGAAGCTATTACTGGTTGGAGGCAGAATTCTGACCAAAAAAGGGGGAAAAAGACAGTTTTATGAGAAATTTGACATTTTATCAAGGAAATAAGCAAGTAGAAATATGTCAAAGACAATTAGGTGAACTTGACATATTTAGAAGCTCAGTTTTGTTGTGAAATAATGGCTTGAATGAATACCATGCAGCAAAAGGGGCATCATAAAATGAGCAAGAAACTACAGATGTTGGATATGTGGCAGTCTGATAACCAATGAAGCATTTTTATATTAAAGCTGAGAAGGTGCTGACATGTTTTTAGCTTGAAGGACTCCTGCCCACACCGGTCTTTAAAATTTCAAAGAAACTCTGTCCGTACAGTCCATTTAAATAGACTTCATTGACTGTGTTCACTGGATTTGCTTTGCCTGCTTGGAATGTGGGTCTGTAATGAAAATGCTTTGGATGGCTACACATGATTCAAGCCTTTTAATTCACTTTACTTAAAGAGGTAATTGTTACTGCAGATAGGCCTTGAACAGTTTTTAAATCTTCTTTGCTCTGGTTTCAATAAGCTATTTGCCTTCCTTTTCAATTTCAAGGATATTTTGTTCCTATTTGTCATTTTTGAGGATTAATTTTTCACTACATCATATATTTACTTTAAGTGCCTATGGTAAAAATGGGCTGTAGTGCAAGTGCTAAACTGTACGGAGTTACATTTGAGTAGACCTCTTTTATTGTTGAGCTCAGTATGTCACTGTATATCAGTGAGATATTTGCATGCTTATCTGCATTATAAATGTCAAATCTTTTGGATGATTTGAATTAAAAGCTTCACAGGAAACGTGTATTAATGCTTTGCTAAGACACTGGAACTACTAGAATTCTATATGTACTAGAATGGACATTCTATAGAGCAATTCGTGATATTTTACAAGGTGTCCGCGGGGTAGAGATATTTAAGGCACTTGGAAGTATTAAAAAGTCTTGAATGCTATTTTGCAAGGTATTCAATTTGATATAATTTTTGATTATGCGATGTATAGTTGTATGCTAAAGTTTGCCTGAATTAAATTTGCGAATATCGGGATGCTGTGTAGTTCATGAAATCAAAGAAATCCTACTAGATTTGACATCATGCTGCTTTGTTTACTGCAGTAACCAAGACAACACCATTATTTCTGCTGTTCTATAGGTGCCAACCTGCTGAATTAGCTAGATTTAATAGATTTTTATTCAGTATATGAATAATGTTTTAGTTTTGAAGTAGTTTCTTTCATTAAAATTTACAGTAGTAAACATGCTGTAAGTTAAAATCTCACCAGTGTTTTCAGTTGAAACCTAAAGTAATTATAAGGTCTTAATGTATGGAAAGAGTCTTAAAAAAAGTCTTTAAATAAATTGAATTTTTTGAATTAAGCTGTGAATTTGTTAATCTAAAAATGCAATATATTTTGTAATGCAGCCTATATAGTGTACAAGCTACTAGGCCACGCTAAAGGTGCGAGAGCAAAGTTTTCACAGCAGTCAAAATGTTATTGAAATTTTAAAAGACATGTCTGAATTTAAGTAATTTTTTGCTATCAGAGAGTTGTTTTTGTTAGCAGAACGTTGCTAGGCAACAGAGGTAAGCATATTCAAAGGCACTGCAAAAAAATAGTGGGCACTAAAATGCATGTGGCTAACATGACCTTTAAGGCCATTCAAGGTTGAAATAATCTATATTAATATAACAATGTTAGAAAGAAACATACATTTAGAAAAAGTCTAAACTGTACTACTATACCATAGTTACATGTTACAATTTTTGTTGTATTTTAACAAAAATATATTAAAAAAAAAAAAAAAAAGTAAAATTTAAAATGTCTGCCTAGGTAGTTCTAGTTTTAATAAAGTCTTAGAGGTTTCTCTATGAATCATGTTGACCTATGGTTTTAAAAATGGCTTTATGTAAATGAAAATTATAATTTCTTTTACTAATTTTACGTGATGCATGTGCGATGGTTTGCTAGGATTAATATATGCTGCTATTTTAACCTAACCCAGTGGTTCTCAAACTGTGGTACGTCTACTACTAGGAATTGCTGAAAAATAAAAGCATATATAGTTTAATAATAATAAACATAATAATAATAATAATGAACTTTTAACCCTTTGTAACCCAACTTCTATGTGATCAACATCGGCTGTTCCTTGAAGCGTACAATCATTTGATGTGCTTAGAATATTTACTTTAGTGCATTGCATCATGAGATGTTAAAAATCTACCACCTTGGTGCAGAGCCAGAGGAAGAGGCGCGCGGAGCAGATACACACGTGCTAAAGAAGCCCTTCTGCAGACCAGTGTTGTTCTGTTGGCAAACTCTGGAATCTCCCCATGCTGCATCATTGGTAAAATGCTGCATCATTGGTAAAATAATAATTACAAATGTGTTAAAATCTGTGTTCGTAGTTGTGTAAAACAATGCGTGTTTTCGATATATATAAAGTTATTTGTTTTGTAAAGCAGCGTGGCTTTCGATTTAACGTTAGTTTGTTACCTCAGATATAGGCTACTTAATTTGGATGTGATTCAAATGTAGCGGAACACTGAAGATCAACTCAAGCAACTTTGCCATGCTTCAAGCTTGGAGCTAGAATATAATAAAAGTTAGTCTTCGTGTGCGGTTAAGCAAACTCCACGGTTCACTTAAGACGTGATCTCAAATCACAGAAATGTCGCACGTAATAATAGATGCTTAGATTTGGTCAAGCAGTTTATTTATACATTTAATCACTGGCTTTTCTGACACGTACTGTACAGGACGTGCCGTAAGCAGATCTAATTTTTAAATTTAAATATCTAATTCCAAATCATATATTTCAATTACAAGTTAATGTTTAGATTTTTAAAGATATACAAATATGCCATGTGTACATGCAACTTATATTTCAAAATGTATCAAAAATGGTCTATATTTATGAGGTTCAAGCAACATTTCCAGGTTTTAATGCTACTATATGTTAATATTTTACAAGTACAGCGGTTTTCTTCTTACTTTTTAAGAACCAGTATCATTTTAAATTAACTTTTAAAAGCACATTTTAATTTAAACGTTGACCATTTATTTATTTATTTATTTATTTATTTATTTTACATGTAAGCACAGTATGTGTTGATGTTCAAACCATTTTCAATGTTTAAAGTGGCTAACAGTAATAAATATTCTTATTAGAAGTTAATCTGCCTCTTTTTTTTTTTTTTTTAACTGTGCAAGCTGTAGCTGTTTAATTAGGCCTACTATTCTACTGTATTTCAATACTGGTCATTATGGTGGTACTTGGAGAGACAATTTTTTTTCTGAGGTGGTACTTGATGAAAAAAGTTTAAGAACCACTGACCTAACGTGAACAGTTTCCTCATCTTTGTAGTAAAGATATTTTATATTAGGATTTGTGGAACTGTGTTGATTACCATATAGAACATATACTTGCTGATGTTGTTGCTGTGTTTGGACTATTCGTAAAATGTCATTCTTTTATGTCATTGCAATTGCTGGGAAGCCATATTGTTTGGTCTTAAATGCTGTCAATTGCTTCAGTTGTATTGAATGTGGATCAGCCTTTGAATGTACAAAAATATCTTGGAAAATGTGCATCTCTTTAGTTTAATGATTCACTCTGGGTGGCCAGTCAATATGCATTAATGTCCGTCTTACCTATAAAACTGCATGCTGTGTTTACTCTTATAGATTCCTGTGTGTTGATGGGAATAGCTGTAGTAACAGGACCATTATGAAGATGCCTCCCACTCATCCACTTCTTTGCCTGCTATATCACTCAGCAACTGCTGCTACTTCTGCTTCTCATCCCCCTCTCTTCAGCCCATCCTCTTTTATCTATATATATTTCTCTCCTTGTCACCAAAACATGCCCCTCACCTTCACCATACATTATTAATTCAAATCCCTGGAAATTCCACTGCTCTTTACTTTTGTCACCCAAGACATGCCTTTATACTATGCCAAAATAGATTCTTGTGTGCATGTGCTGTGAATATTGCATTAAAGACTCCTTTCAGAGTTAAAGGTGTATAGCTGAAAAGCTTTAGGAAGGTTGCATAGGGATGATGAAGAGAGTGATGAGAGGAGAGAGTGGGATAAAACAAACCAATTTGTAAAATAAGGCTACCATGGAGGATTTTTTTTTCTTCATGTGTGAAGTAGGATATTTAAATTCAAGCTGTGTTGTTTGTGCATCTGAATAGTGCTTCGCAGTAAGCGAAATGCAAAACATCTGTATCCATCAGTAGTAGAACAATAACGTGCATCTGCTGGGATTGAATCGTGCAAAGAGTGGACTCTTAACTATTCCATTAGAGAACAGAAGCTGAAAAGCCGTCTGATTTGATGGAAAAGGAAAAAACATTGGGCCAAGTGACTTATTTTTAAGGTATTTTTGGTACCAAGAAAGATTCTTGTGATTCAAACAGGCGTGTAGGGGTTTTAGAGCCAGACCATTTAGAAACAGGTGATTAATAATTATATGAACGTAAACTTTTGGATCTCATTCAGCTGTCCCCCTCACTTTTAAAATCTACGCTACGCCCCTGGATTCAAATCATACTTGTTTTGTTTTCTTGATCATTTCTAGTATGTCACAGGACAAAGTATTCATACTACAAACCATATTTTTTCACTGGATGTTTAGCACATAAAATTGGACACTCTACAAAAACCGTGACTCCTGCCACCTGTCATGGAAGAGTCTGCACCCTTGCCTTGTGAACTGTCCCTTCTCACTATCCCCCTTCTCCTTCCATTTAGATCCATTTCACTCTTCCTGATTCATTGTGACACCATCTTCAAATGTGTAGGTTTTGCCCTTTTAAAGGGTCCATCCTTTTTCCCCTAGAGTCAGCAGGTCCTCTCACTCCACTGCATTGCTTTCTTTACCCATCCCCGGCTATAAATAGCCTCCTGTATCTCTTTTAGCCTCATGGCTCAACTTGAATCTTCTGTCTGCTTTGGGGCTATGTTTGTTTCCTTTGGCTTTATCCTTTCATCAATATCTGAAGCCTGTAATCCATGAACATGAGCACCAAGGATGCTTACATGCGTTCACTTGAAACACATAAAACAAAAACCAACCACTGTATCAAAATCAAAACATTTTTTTTAAATGCTACCACAATACACTAAAAGTCTTGCTCCAAGATCAAGAAATGAGATATCCTTACCTGTAAACAAGTGCGTCGTCTGCTGTGCTATTGTACTGGATCTGATACATCCACACCAAGAAAGGCATTGAAGATCGACCCATTTTCCAGCGTATCTGAGCGGAGTTGGATGTCACGCCTAGAGCTCCTACCAGGGTTTCTGTTCCACCATTACTGCTCCCGCTTCCTCTTTCTCCAGTATCTGTTTTGCCTCCTGTGACATTCCGTACAGTCACAACACCGTTTCCTGTCCCTTCAACACCTCCCCGTCCACTGCTGATGTCAGAGGATCCAGGGTCTCTGTGATTGATAAGGGATATTGTACCATTCCCTCTGTGGGGAAGAGGGATGATCTTTAAATCTACCAGAGCTGTAGATTCTCCTGCAGCATTAATTGCAATGCAAGTGTAAGTGCCATCATCTCTGGCACGGGTCACCAAAAAATCCAGTGTGCCATTGTAGTATGAGCGAATGCGACTTGAGTTGGCCACAATACGATCATCTGGTGACACCCAGTGAATGACTGGCTCAGGGTCACCAATGGCTCTACATTTAAGTGTGGCTCTCTGGCCCTCCAACACCCACAGCTTGTTGGTATTACGAGTGATCAGTGGAGGCTCACACGTGAACTCTTCCTCTGGGATGGACCAGAAATAGCGCCCTGCCAGATGCGCAGGTGTGGCACATGTCTCCATGTCATCCTCACGAATTAAACGTCGTAGCCACAGCAGCTCACAGTTGCAATGCAGGGGATTTCCACCAAAGTTAAGGCTTATAATGGAATTGTATGGTGTAGGGCTCACAACCCCAATCTGGGATCTGGAAAACAGAGGATCAGGGGGAAGAGTCTGCAATCTGTTTGAAGTCATATCCAACCGGGACAGTTTGTAGAGCTCACCGAAAGAACCCTCAGCAATCTGGTCTATTAAATTATGATCTAGATTTAATGTGTGCAGGCTTGCCATGTTCTGAATAGATTCCCAAGGAACTCTTCGAAGGTTGTTGTAGGACAGGTCCAGATCCTCCAGAGTCAGTAAGAAGTCATCAAAAGCATCTGCTGAAACATCTGTGAGCTGGTTGTTGTTTATGATGAGATGCTGAAGGTTAACGAGACCTGTCAGATCTTGAGGTCCCACCACTGTGAGACGGTTGGTGTCCAGGTGAAGTGAACGCAGACTCTCTAGATCGGCAAAGGCCAGCGGTTTAAGAGCATGGATGGTATTACGTGACAACGTCAGGTCAACTAGTCCTGTCATATTGGCAAAGTCAGCCCCTCCCACTTCAAGGATGTAGTTGTCAGCAAGACGGAGCTCCACAGTTCGGCGATCAATGTTCGGTGGTACAAAGAGAAGACCTTTATTCACACAAAGAGTGCTTAGAGACTCTGATAAGTTCCGACACACGCAGTGAAAAGGACAGATGGACACCATTCCCCATGTCTCCCCTGCCATGACACCTTGTCCACTCTGCAGCAGTACAGAGCCTAGGAGACCCAGCCAGAATATTGTTGATTGTGACATGGGACATGGGCAAACACGAATTGTGCTGACAGCGATTGATAAAGCAGGACATCTTCTTGACCTGTTCAATTTCTGGTTGTCATGTTCATGCAACAGATAGATTTCTCTAGACGGACTTCCTGGTTCTCTGCGTAGCATGGTAACCAGGTTGTCCACAGACCTGTGTAAAGAAAACTAATATTAGTTTCTCACAACGCACAACTTAATGAATTTAAGCACATTCTGTCTGCCTCAAACCTGGCCCAGCTTTTCCATTCCAGTCCCCTGCACAAATGTGGTTATCCATTAATTTCCACTGAGATTTGGTGTTCTGCCTAGTCACTCATCCAGTATAAGCTTGCTTCGTCTAACATGGTGTCAAAGAGGAGCTAATCGTCAGCCAATTTAACAATGTCCACTGCTTCAGATTAATGATGTACCTGAAATCCTCTGCCAGTTGTTTTGATTTCAAAGCGTTTATCATGTGATTTATCATGTGTTCAGCAACAACCCTAAACTTTTCCCTTGGTTTGTGAGCGAAAGAGAGACTCGATTTGGCTGCCAGGGACAAGCCCCAGGATGATCAGTCACATTCTAAGTGATGAATGCCTTGGCTGTCTTCTCATCGCAGATGTGAGATTATGTGGCTGTTGTTGTGGCTGTGTGTGCAGACAAAGTGTATCTATTTACCCAAGTCTTATGTCCTTCTGTTTGTTCTCCTCTCTGCTGCTCCCTGCTCTCCTACAGGGGTCTGATTACTCCATTAACCTGATACATAACTGTCTGTGTGTGTCTGCTACGCTGCACACACAGACAGAAACATTCCACCAGCCAGTGCAAGGACGGTAGGGAGCAACACAAGCTTTAATGAGCGTGTAAATGATGTTTAATTTCTTCACAGGAACAAACCCCTGCGATAACTAATGCACAATTGTCCCTGAACATTTGAAAATGCTTGACTTGCTTTAATTAGTCTATCAGTTGCAATCAACATATGAGTTCTGCTTTGATGGTCTTGATTCTTGTGTTGGTTGTTTGTTATTTTGGCCTGTTCATTTCAGTCTTACATAATGGTTTGAGTGTCATACTCGCAAAGCAGTTTTTAAAACGGGAGTGTGTGTGTGGAAGTGAGAAAGAGAGCGAGAGAGATGAGGAGATAAGATGGGGTAGCATGGGGAGTACAGTTATATACTATAAATAACCACATTCCTTTGGCTCAAAGCTGTATTTGTGCAAATTTGCTATAAAGAATGAATACCCAGTGGAACTGATGGTCATTGTGCTGAATCTGGATTTACACACTGTAAATATCCTGCAAACCATTTGCAAACCTCAAGAGCTTCTACCTGTCAGCGGTAGGTTAGCTTTTGCATGGAGGTAAAATAGAAAACTGGGGGGAAAAAATGCTGTGGCTTTACTTACCTGCTGTGTCTGTTTCATCAAGATTTAAAATGGTTTCCAGTCCTTTCAATTCTTTTATAGATGAACTGCCCAGCTAGTCCCATCATTGCTTTAGGTGAAAATCCAGAGTGAGTCACTGTGGAATTGTTTAGGTGTGCTGAAGGTCCTCATAGTTAATGGCTTAAAATCATGGTGATGTGAATTTGATCTGAGGTTAAATGCATGAATAACTGACAGTCACATCATGACTGCCTTGCCATTTTATTCTTCGTAATGAGTCACTGCCCCGTTTCCATAATCCTCAATGAACCTAAACGGAAGTGGATGTGTCTGGATTGTCTTTTTTCTTGAATTTCATGGTTTTCTTTGTTCCAGGAAACATTAAAATTCTTCTTCGCTTTATAACATTTTCAAATTCAGCATCAAGGGAAATCTTTTTTTAATTGAAATCTTCTTTTATTTGTAAAGGTGTTTCCAGTACCAAGTGCCATCCAGTCCATATCATCTCAGAGTGAACTGTCAAAAGAAAAAAAAAATGTCTTAATATACCAATATTAGCTCACATCCTTTTCCATTAAGAGTCTTTTTTGTTTGTGTGTTTCTGCATAGAATTTTAGCTGAGATGCCACATCTTAAAGTGGAAAACATGTTGTGTATCATCCATGTCTATTTGCTGATGTTGGCGTCTTGTACTATTGAGGATCCTAAATTAATTGATTCTTCCTGTAAACTGACGCATTAAAGCAAATAATCCAATTAGACCTGCTTTCAAGCAGACCCTGTGGGTCTGACTGAGCCAGATCTGTGTGCATGTGTGTGTCTAGATGGACTTGAGGTCTTTACTCTCATTTTCACTGCATGATTCTCTCCTGTTTATTCTCTAATCCACCCTGAACTCTTGTAGTCTTTCTAATTTCACATAAATGTATCCCTAAACATCTTTTTACTCTACCTAAGCCTTTCCTAAATACCTATAGCATTAAGACAAACACACTAACCTTTTTATTTCCAAATTCCTGTTCCATGCTCATCCAAGAGTACTGCTGCCCTCTCCAGGGGGTCCCTTTTCCTTTACATCCTCTCAGGTTCCTCCAAGAGGGATCCTGGGTAGCACCCTCAGCCCTCGTCTGTCGTCCCACAGCTTCTTTTGTTTTTACTTTCGCAAATGGTCCCATGAAACCTTACCCTCAAAGTAGGAAAGCATCATCTAGAGCCACAAAGAACCTGGATATAAGCTTGCAGTCGAGTCCCGGCTGATGTCCCTTATTGCAATCAATGAATGCCTTGTTTTTTTTCTTTTTCCTTCCTGCTTTGTATTCTCGAACGGCACGAGTCTGTGATTTGTTGGTTTTGATGCAGGGAGCAAGTCGATGTGAGTGCGAGCATTTGCGACTGCAATGTGTCTGCTACAGCAAGGGCAGAGCAAGCGAGCGGGAGGGAGGGAGGAGAGAATGGGAGAGACATGGAAAGAGAGAGAGAGAGAGAGGGAGGGAGGGAGGGAGAGTGGCAGATCCTAAAGCAGTCTTGGCTCTCGGTATGAAGGAGAAACAAAATGCAAGGGTAAAAATGGCAGATTGGGAATGCATTGGATGTCTAGGGTGTGGGATTGGACGTGGAGAGGAATCGCCTAAAGCTCTGTCTTTCTGACAGTACATTTTTAACAGCAGGGTGTTATTGGCAACCTAAGAACTTTTGTCACAAATGCTCCCACAGCGTCGATTTTTCACCTTCTGTAAATGCCAGCTCATTATATAGCAAATGGTTGCTGAAAGAGATGCTGATTGGAGGACTGTTTTTAGAGATGCATGGGTTGTTGGAGGTGGCTATTCTGATGCCCTTGGCAGGATTTGACATGGGTCCACCTTCTCCAAATTACCTGACCATATGGCTATATTGGAAGTGTTCTTTTTATTGTATGATATGCATGGTTTTTACTTGAAATCAATGATAAAATTAGGGCTGGGCGATATGGCAAAAATGCAATCCGATAATTATTTTCTATATTGAACGACAATTATATACATTTCAATACATGTTGTTAATGCATCCAGATTTAAAAGAGTACCCTAACAATGACTGAAGCCACAAATATTAGACAGACCATTAAATGGCATAACATATTTTTGACCGATAAATGTTTGGTGGGCGAAAATTTGGTGCATCTTTAATATCAATACACTTTTAGATTCCCATTGTTGCACATTTCTGCTGTGTGACTGGCTCTTAGATCAATGTAGAGTAAAAAAGCCCAGAGCTTATCATTGTTGTTGACATAAATTTTATCGCAATTCGATGTAATATTGTTTGCCGGCCCAGCCCTAAATGAAATTCACTGCTCGTTCTTCTAGTAATCTAATTTCTAATCCAGTATGTTGTTGTATTATTTTAAAAAGCATCACTTTTTTTATAATATTCAATTTATGTAATTTTAGTTGTGAGTTTCTGAATAATGTAGTGGATTTTATTAATCTTGATTGTTAATTTATATATATGTGGTGTACATGATTAATCCATGTTTGTTCATTACACACATCCTAATGGTATATAGCTTGAATTAGTTACAATTGTATTAGTATACGTTACGATTTATACATTTAGGGTTAAGATCAAAAGAACAGCATTTATTTGAAATGTAAATCTTGTAACATTATAAATGCCTTTGCTTCTCTTTTAATTCATCCTTACTAAATGATTGTTTTCTTTAAAAAAAAAAAAAAAGTTCAGTCAGCCATTCAATCTATGCTACTCAGCGCAATCTTTTCAAGAGTAATGTAATAGTATCTAACATTAACTAAAATAAACAAATGCTGTACAGCTGTTGTTCATTGTAGCAATTTCATAAAATATATTTAACAAATCAAATATTATTGTATTGTCAAAGCCATTTATACCTGGTACTAGTGACCTTGTTCTCCACGTATGAGCGGGCGCAGCCATTTGAAACTTTCTGGCTCGAGACTTCCGGTCTCATTAACTTCCGTTAATTTTTAGATGTTAAAAACAGCTTGTTACGCTGCTTGATGTTGCAAACTGACATTTTCCTATTATATGATTCAGCTTTGTCTGTATAATCATGCAAACACTTGTTTGTAGAGCAAGTTTGACCATTTTCTGCGGTTTATTATTCCTAGTCATTTCTCCCATAGGTGAATGAATCGGAAGTTCTACAACAATCACAAAAACATGCGCACTTCCTCATTGAAGAATAAGGTCAATATAACAATAAAGTTATAAGGCTACAAATCATTTCTACATTTCAATTGATAGTCAACACCACAACTACAGTATAATGAAAACTACATGGAGAGTAGATGTTTATTTATTTATTTTGATTTATTTTTGCTAATGAGCAGGGCCAGATGGAATCTGCGGACGTTTTTTGCTATTTCTGCGGAGAATTTTGGTAAAAATCTGCGGATTTCTGCGGAATTATTTTCGGAGTATCATAACTAAAACCTTAAAATGTGAAATACAAAATAATATCTTTTTAACTTTTATTTAATGTTTAAAATGCAAATACAATTAGATTAACAGTAAATAGTTAACTGTAAGTAAATAAACAGAATTAATGCTGGGCTTAAAATCTGCGGAAATCTGCGGAATTCTGCACGCGCAGATTCCGTGTGGGCCTACATGTACTAATGAGCTATAAAAACATGGACAGCCAATGATGACACAGTCTTCTTTAAAGTATGCAGATAAACAACGAAACTGCAGCACATGCCTATAACAAACAAACAAAAAAATGATGTGTTGATGAGGACTGTAAGACGGATATTATCATTCTTGAAGAAAAACTGACCTTCAGGCTAAAACCCATGTCTTGGTCAAGTGGCAGGACTCCTGCTGTTGATTCAGACAGTCACGGGTTCAAAACCCTCTGTCTGTACTGAATCATAAGAGAGCTGTTCTTATAAGCTGAGCTGTATAATCATCTTATGAGTGTGAGGCTAATACACAGCTTTACACAGCCAGCAAAGTTGAGAAGCAGAGAAGGAGCCAAAGATGTTCAGTCCAAGTTACACTTTTTCCCTCCATTTCTCATGTTCTATCTCTGATTCTCAGAATCTTTGTTGTTTTTTTCTGGGCGCTGTGATTTTAGGTGAGCGTGAGTCACTCACAGTTTTTATGCATGTCTATATATAGAGGCCTGACTACATGCAAGCAGAGCTAAGCATACAGCACGCAACATTGCCAGCGGCCCGCTATAGCCCAGCTCCACACACTTGGAGCATGTAACCGGTGGGCTCGGAGTCTGCTAAACCTCACTGCCGCTCACGTATCAGACTCGAGATTTGGCCGATGAGCCAGAGTCATGTCTCCGACAATGACAAATCATGAATAATGCATTTAAGTACCATAAGACAAAGATGAATGATTCATGCGTGTATGTACGTAGCGCATGCATAAAAAAAGAGACTGCAACTGCTGGATCCAAGCCACAACTAATTGCTGTGAAGGAATGATTTCCAAGCAGGGCTACGTTCACCCCAGGGGAAACTCAAGCGGGTTACTGTAATATTTAGCAGGATCTTAAACCTATAGGACAGAATTTGTGACTTAACTTATTAGAGCCGTAACAAATTCATCTCCTTTTGAAGAAAACAAAGCAATGTGTGTGGTTAACTTTTCATTTGATCAAACATACATTGCTACTTTTTATTAAGCGAAATGTGGAATTTGAAAAACATTTTAAAAACATTGACTATAACTTTTTGTAGATCACCAAATTAGCATAGCATGATTAAATGTTCATGAAAAGACACTAAAGACTACAGTTCTTGCTAACAGTATGGACAGTTGACACCTACTGTAACAAGCATGAAAGTATATTTAAACTCACATTAGATTCTTTTAGTGCATAATCAGTGAGTTTAAGTGTCGCTACAGAAACAAACTTTCTTAAATGCAATTCTCTGCTGCTCACTTGTGGCTCATAGGGACAAACTCAGATTAACATGGATAAGATACTTTTTATCACATGGCCACGGGTTTTTGAATAGTAGTGCATGTGTACATATGTACCAGTGGTTCTCACACATAAGCAGCATCCCAAATGGCACACTATACACTATGCACTTACACACTCAACAGCATAGTATATGAATGTAGTGTCGTCCCAAATGGAACACTAATGTTTTTTTACTAAGTGGAAATTCAAACCGTTTCCCTGATGACAGTTGCCAAATTAATGTGAAATAAATGAACCTACCAGAAACTACCAAATAATACCTTTTAACTATAACCGCATTCACCATCGTGTAAGGGGTATAAGCACTCTCGTAGGAGAATACTGCTTTCACAATCCAAAAAATAAATAAAGTAATCCAACGTCAGTGCCCGATAGCTCCGCCCCTTCTACTATGTGAGCTGAACTGTGGTCTTTGAGTGTGTGAAGTGTCCAACATTACACACTTAATTTTTCCGGTTGAATAAGTGCATCATCCGGGTAATTAAAGTGCACTTATTATTTTTAGAGTTTTCAGTGTGAATGCACTACTTGCACTATTTATACTGCAAAATGGTGTAGAATAGTGCATAAGTATGTGATTTGGGATGCCCAGGTATATTAACAGCCACCCAAGTATATTTAGTGACACATTTTTTTTTACTGTTATTAACATCCTTTGTTTTTTTTTATATCCGCCCAATAACCGAACATCCGCAATTGATTAGGTAGTGGAAATTTTTCTCTCGTTTACCCATTTCGAGACCTGTCAACACGCACAGCCTTTTTGGAACCTTAAAAAAAAATCATCCGGCCTGGTTTCTAAATCTTGTAAAATGTTCAGGATTCAGCTTTTGCTTTCTAAAGCTCGTATGCGTTTTTGCATCACCTTTTTACATAAACCTATTTCGCTTGGCTTTGCAATTCACAAGAGCGAGAGAAACATTAAAGCAGGTCGCACACCAGAAGCGCCGCTCGGCGACGCGCCGCGCAGCGCCAGGCATTTCAGAATTCTAAAAATAGGTTTCAATTAGAGTACACACACCGGCGCCGCAAGTCGGCGGCTGTCCGCGGCGCCCAGCCACGACTCAGGACACTGTTCATAATTCTGCCGCGCCACAGAGCGCCATCTGATTAGTTTCGTTTTAAGTAGCCTACAAATGTGCGCGTCAGGTGTGCGATACTTTCAACTGTCATGTGCGCGCCGCTGAGCGGCGCATCCGGTGTGTGACGGCCTTTAGGCTGCATCTGAAACCACATACTTCCATACTATATAGTACGCTAAAATTAGTATGTGAGCCGAGTAGTACGTCCGAATTCATAGAATTCAAAAATCAGTATGCATGAAGTACCCAGAAGACCTACTACTTCCTGTGAGATTCTGAAGTGCGCATCCCTTGCATGATGCCCCGCAAGAGAATTCATGAATAGGAGTGAAGCGACGCAACTCACGAGGGTAGGTCACGTGATTATAAAAAAATATTGGATGTAGTAGGTCCGAATTCCATTCATACTACTCCCATTCGTACTGCATAGAACGTACTTTTCTAACAGTCGAGTAGTACGTTTAAATTCAAATGCAGTACCTGCTGAGTAGGAGACAGTTTTAGACGCAGCCAATATAATTCATTTTTTGAATCTAAACAACTCAAACTTTACTATATACTCGGAGAGGATGACATGACTGTTCTAAACTGGCTGCAAAATATATGTACACCATTAGTAATGATTAATCAACGCATTTGCTTTATTTTAACAATCTTCACATTTTAATCTTGTATTTATGAAAATTTTTAGAGATTGTCTGTTTTTATTCCTTTTTCTGTCATTTATTTCTCATTTGCTGATTTTTTTTTTAATTAATTGATGGTAAATATATTACATAGTGCTATTTTATATAAATATCTAAAATGCTTTGGCATTCAAGTTTGCTTTGAACTTGAAAGAAACAGAGAAGCAGATTTTACCCGTCGATGGGTGCACATGGCTCCTGAATAGCATAAAAGAGAAATTGTGGATGTCTTTTTTACTTTAACCCATTGAAAAGAAACTATGTATAACAGTGTAAAATAAATAAAGTTTTTGTTAAATTTAAGTTTGCATTGTTTGTCACATCGTTAACTATTTATGTGATTTGGGTAAATGGTGTGATTCGGCTACCACCACAAGTAAATTTCAAACTTGTGGAAAGCACTGTATATTCTCTATATTAAAATGTGCATCAAAACAAATGCAAACAATATACAACACACACACACACACACACACAATTATTTTAATTTCAATTTCATATACCATTAATAAATATATAATAAAAAAACTTTTTTTGCTCGTAGTTTTTTCTCAGATGTATTTGTGTCCTCGTTTGCAGGTGAACAATTGAGGATGTATTTTGCTCATGGATTGAGATTTAAAAAGATTACAATAATACAAATGCCTTGAAGTTAGTAAAGTGCCCCATGTGGGTTTTGTTTATGAATAAATTTGCTGCTAGGTTTTTCTCAGTTGGTTGCCCTCAGAATTGTCAAAACTTGTGGAAGACCTCATTATAATAATGATAGCTTTTGCAGTATTAATTAGATATAATGCGAAAATTAAAAGGGAAACAGTAATCTGTGTTTTGATGTTGTTTAAGGCGCATTTGAGCCTTTCTAATGAGGTTGTGGAAAGACAGAAGGTTGGGAAAAAGAGTAAAGCACAGAGGACTTGAGATATTTCAGCACCACGGACAGCTCCGATGTCTGAGCTAGTCAAACTGGTTAATTCTGTGAGACTACGTTGTGATATCGCCATCTGTACTTCCATCTGTCTTGTTATTCAGGTCCCGTGGCTGGATGGTTGGCACTGTAACTGCTCATTTAACCCTGCTTTCTTCAATGTGGCTTCTCCTCATTTCTTAGTGTGAAAATCCAGACAGGTAGCCTTGAAGACATCCACAGCCTATCAGTGCTTAAATGTTTAAACACTAATGTTTTCTTCCCCTGCTTCTTATTATTTGCTGTATCCGGCAAATGCAGCCAGTCATTGTGGAGAGCTTGTGGGCAAAGAATTGTTTCCAGCTACAGCCAGTGGTTTAGAGCTAGACGACACTGTCCAAACAAAGCTGTAAAAGACATTTCATTAGTCTGGATTTGTGTGTATGCTTGTGCATGCTCTTCGGTCTACTATGGTCATTTTGCCTTGAACATGGACAGGAAGAGGTTGTTGAAAGTCATGTTATTTGGTTGGCCATGTTTCCCACCCCACTCCTTGATAATAAAGAAGTTTTTAAATATTACAACAAAAAGCTTACTACTTTTTTAAATTAACACCATCATGAATATCTTCTTTTTTTGGATGATGAAACAAGATACTTAAGCAATCCCAATGATTAAATAAGCATATTTGGAACATTAAGTACAGTTCAAAGAGTATCTCCGTGTCTGTGGTTTTGGTTTACCATATATTTACCTATTTATGCATGTAAAATAAAAAAACAACAAAAAATACATTTTGAGGGAACCCACAACAAAATATTTTCTATGTAATTCTATGACTTATTTAATAGTTTTTAACTCTATAAAATGTAGATGGAAGTAGATGCAGTGTTGTGCTAGTTGCTGAAAAATAGCAACTAGTTATAGTTGGTAGTTACTTCATTCAAAAAGTAACTCTGTTACTTATCGATTACCTACACCAAAAGTAATGCATTACTGTTAAAAGAAATTTTTGAATCCCATTAATGCCCTTATAACGTCATTTCAGAGCTGCATGGAAAATACACTGTTGAGGGGAAGGGGAAGGGCTAAGGTGTAGAATTGGGATTGAGCCCCAAGTTTAATATAGTAAATCTGTTGTAGGTCTAACACTTCTATATCACTAGTTAAAATAGCACATTTCTCTGGATTTAAACGTTCTATGAAACAACATTTAGGAAAATGTAAATTCACAAGTCAGCAAAATATATAACACTGTTCTAGCCTTTTTTTGTATATTTTAATTGAAAAATTGTGCATATTGTGCCTTTTAACGATTATTATAACACAATAAATAGTATGCTAACAAATGCAAATGTAAAGTACCACAACAGACACTTTTATACAGTCAAAACAGCTACTGTCAGTGGAAGCCTTGCATATTCAAAATAAAAATGGCCCGGTCTCAAAAATAAGGCGTATTTAATGTGCCTTGCTTTGAAATGCTTACAGTGGGTTATTTTGGAAAAGAATAATGATGAAGTTTGGAATGAGCCGGAATTTGAAATGAGGAAGAAGCAGTCAGAGGAATCTGGGTCAGAGTGCTGGCGGATTACAGCCGACTCTCTTCAACTCTCAATTCTTGGGAGAACATTTGGATTCGACCTCTCTTTCTAGTCTTCCTCGTCCTCAATCTCTCCTTCGCTTCTTCTCTCGGATTCTCTGCTGAACCCGTCCATAGGGAGTCGGTGTGTGACGAGTGTTTGTAGGTGGTGACAGGAGTGCAAATGCCGAGTGCTAAAAACTATAGAGCTTCAATTAACACTTCACATATTCTGTTAGTCTCTCACATCTGCTCCCTTTCCAAATCACTATCTCCCCAACCTCTGTCTTTCTTTCGTCTCTATCTGAATGATTATTATCACTCTTCTAGTATCGACAGTAGGGCTAATGGATTCTGGAAATTTCTTTATGGTCAGCTCTTTTAGCTTGCAGCATTGAACATGTTGGAAAGTAAAGACTTCAAAAGTATAGCATGTTAGCTCAGGATACAGAGCTGTTTCTTCAGGGCTGTAACAGTGAGCACAGCTTCCTCACTGACCCGAGCCCAATTTGCACACACTCAAAGGCAGGTTTGATAGTGATGGAAGGGAGTATTGAGTGTTTAGATAATGGTATTGATTTTAGAACTGCCTACAGAATGGACCCATCTGGGCTGTGTAGGACCATTAGCACCTAAGCTAAGATTGTGTGTGTGTGTTTCTGTCTTGAAATTGGCCTCGGTCTCTCAAGAGTGGCCCACTCCAAGCTCTCTCCAGCTCTGCAGTTCCTTAAAACCAGTTAAAAATATATTGGTCTGTTATCTTTTCTCTCCTCAGACAAACATCCCCTTCCTGCAGAACGTGCTGAGCAATAATCAGTTCCTGAACGGGACAGTGGATACTCAGTTCATCGACGAGAATTCAGATCTGTTCAATCTCAAACCGGTGCAGAACCGAGCCCAGAAACTGCTCCACTACTTGGGTAAAGACCTTTTTTGCACAAATGATTCAATGAGCTGAATTAATTTTTGTGACATGTATTTCATATTCATCGAATGATTAACTTTCAATTATTTGGGTGTTTTTTGTTTCTTTTAGTGACAGAATTTAATTTTTTTTCTCCCCTGAGGCATTTTATTACCAGAGGCGTTTGTACTTTTAATGAGAGCATTTTGCTCTAACCATCCATAAAGTACTTTTGTCAAATACCTCGAATGATTAAATTAATTTAATTAAATTCAGAATATGACCGGTTATAGCTGTAGAATATCAAATCAAGTCAAGTAGCTGCACATTTTGTACAAGATGTTTAAAATCTAAATTAATAGAAAGCACTACAACTGTATTTTTTAACACATTGATAATATCTGGATTATTTTTATCACTGTTTATATCCAGAGCACTGAATTCACCTGTACAGCATTAATAATCTTACTAAAGATAATAAGGGCATTCATTATGAATGTTTCATACACTGTAATAAATAGCTCCTAGGAAACCAATTGCAACAAACCATTTAAGTTTAAAAACTAATAAATAAATAAATGAAGAGAACTCAAACCAACTGAGTACTGTAAAACCCAATAAGTTAAGGCAACGCAAACCATTTACGTAAACCGATTCCTACGAACCATATGAGTTAAACTAATCTATATGAGTACTGTGAACTTACTCCATTTAAGTAATGATCAATGTAATTACTTAATGCATTACCCAAAACTTACACCAGACAGGTTTAGGGGGACAATAAAAATATATAATATTTTGGGTAGAAGTGCGTGGAGTAATAGAAAACATACTTAATATTACACTACCCTTTCAATTCATGGTTATTCATTTTGGAAGCTTTGATATCCAAATAAGTAAACTGGAAAAATACTTACTTGATATTTTATTAAATCGCTGCCAAAAAGCAATCACAAGACACTGGTTACTTTCTGAATCCCCAACAATCCTAGAATGGCTAGAAAAAGTACACTGTAAAACCCAAAAAGTGAATGCAACTCAAACCATTTAAGGAAACTGATTGCAACAAACCATTTGAGTTCAAAAACTATTCCTAATGAATACTGTGAACTTAATCCATTTGAGTAAATGAAGCAATTTGAGCACAGTAAAACCCAAAAAATGAAGGCAACTCAAACCGTTTGAGGAAACCGATTGCTACAAACCATTTGAGTTAAACTAATGAGGTATTTGATTAACTCATTACCTTCAACACTGAGTTCAAAACTCTTTTCAAATGAGTAGAATTAACTTTCAGTCAATTTTGAGTTAACGACACTCATTTCATTTGATAAAGCCGCCTGTTGGGTTTTACAGTGCAGTAATACTAATAGACTTATCTAATAGAGAGAATTGTCTGGAATTGAATTGTGCACAGGTGTGTGAATGCAAGACTGTACGGGTGTTTCCCAGTACTGGGTTGCGGCTGCAAGGGCGTCCGCTGCGTAAAACATACGCTGGAATAGTTGGTGGTTCCTTCCGCTGTGGCAACTTCTGATAAATCAGAGACTAAGCCGAAGGAAAATGAATGAATTGTGCACTTCCATTTAAAAGCAGAAATGAAGATTTTTATTGTGTAAGGATGCTTGAAATTATTCTTGTAAAGACACTCACTGTGCTCTTTGGAGCATTGAAATCACTTAGATAAGGGCTTAATGAATTCATTTTTGTAAAAACATCATGTCTGACAGAAATGTACATGTTTTGAATGCACTAGAACCGACAAGTAGTTTACATGTAATCTGACTAGGCATGAGCCGGGATAAGTTTGACGGTATTATATACTTCGATAAAAGTACCCGCGGTTTCATGATATCACAGTGATTACTGCTCTAAAATAAGTTCTTTTTAAATGTCTGGGTAATACAAACAGATAAAAAAAACCTTTTCCCCATTGAACACAATTTTATTTTGAGAAACATTTATAATTTTTTGGAGCAGTAAACATGTCAGGCTAAATAATCAAAACAATTAAATCAGATTTCTGCTCTCTTCATTAGTTTAAAAAACACAGATTTCTTTAAAACAAATAAAAAATACATTAAAAAACCTTACATACTGTAATCCTTGGGAATGGTATAACAGAACATTTTACCAGTAGTAAAACCTTGACTTTTACAAACTGTGGTAAACCTTGAAACCGTTTATTGTCCCATGCCTAAATCTGACCATACAGGTATATGTATTGCAAACAAGTATACTGCAGTCCAGTCTGTATTTTCTAGATTAATAGAGGACACACACACACACACACACACACATTGTTTTTTTCATTCTGATATTATTTTAAAATGTATTAAATATAGTTCACAGACCTTGATTAAATCTGCAGCCTCGGTGAGTATAAGAGGCTTAAAAAATAACAAGCAAACCTTTCCGACCCAAAACTTTTGAATGGTGCTGTACTTTTCAGCTTCCCTGCTCTTTTCTCATCAGCCCCTTTACAGAGCTTCCAGAGAGTGACTCAAGCCAAGAGCCAAAACCTTTTTAAGTAACGTGGGCTGCTGAGTCTCCAGTCCACTTGACCCATCCACTCAGTGTATTATAGCAGCAGAGGTGGATTTGAAGCAGTTTGCACTATTTGTTTGTGATTGCGTTTGCTCGTCATTCAGGGCATGTTATGGTGAACGGGCCGACTACTCCGATACCTGTCAAGGCTAAGCCTTCCCCCATCGATCCAGTCATCCCACCAGTACCCCTCGGTAAGAAACGCACAGACTTTCCTTATCTTACATACACACACTGCCAGTTTCTCACAACACAAACTCAGCATAAGCCTCTCTTGCACTCGGCTGCTGTGATATTTCATTGACGCACCGCAGAAGGCATGAAGTCGAGGATGTTTACGTCTTACAGAAGGTGGTCATAACTCATCCTTCCCCCTCAGCCTTTTATGTTCACAAGTTTCACATGACTATATTATACATCTTATACAGGAGGAAGAACATAATGCAAAAGCATTTGTTTACAAAAGAGCCACGCTTTCATTCACTTTTTACGTCCATCTTGTGTGGATTTGTCTGGACATGTGCCAACAGCAAAAATCAATTGAGCTCTAGAAAAAAAACGACTTCATTCTTTCTGGGTAACACATCTATTTTGATGCACATTGTTGTGCGTTTGTGTCTCTGTGAATAATAGCGCTGATAAAATGCTGTGTTTTTTTCATCTTTGTAGTCCTACGCAGCTTGGTGTTTGTGATAATGTCTGTGTTATTAATTGGCCGTGTGTTTTGTGTGTATGCACTCTGCAGGTGAGCCACCAGTGGGTTTCAGGGATGTGTTGTTGAGAGAGGGTCCAGATGGTTTTGCGAAGGCGGTTCGTGCCCACCAGGGTCTGCTGCTTATGGACACTACGTTCAGAGACGCCCACCAGTCACTCCTGGCCACTCGCGTTCGCACTCACGACCTGAAACGCATCGCACCGTTTGTGGCACACAGCTTCAACAACCTCTTCAGCGTGGAGAACTGGGGCGGTGCGCTACTACTTCCACACTACTGTTTTCTTTTCTTTTCGTGCTTTCTGTCTCGCACTATTTTCTCCCCTCCCCATTTTTTTTTTCGTCTTACACTCCTGCTTACACCCAGCCTACTATTCTCCAGCTTGACTCAGATATTCCTCTCATTTTAGCTGAATAACACAATGAGCAGCTACCCATGAAGCAAGTGTTTGGTTTGGATTTGTCTTTAAATATGCTGGATCCTTTAACAATGTTTAATGGTTTTAATGAATAAGTACTTGAGCAGAAAAGAGCGGAGTTTTAGTTTTCAAATGATTTATGTTTCCTAATTAATGCTTCTATTCTAAAATGACGACAATGTTAATTTCAAAAGAGAAAAATCTGTACAGACATGCATACATTTTGAATGATGCCGAATGAGAGAGATGTGAGTATTTGAGTAGCACATTTCCCACATCCTACTAGTTTGTTTGTCTTTAAAAAAATTGATGTACTGTACATCTTTGCTTTCTCTGCTTGACTTGTTGTCAAGTATTATTTGAGAGGGAAAAAAGGTACAAAGACTTTTTAATGACTGAAAGTGTCTTTCACAGGTGGCATAAATGACATAATTGGTCTTTAATATGCAAAACTGCAATAGTAAACAACTACTGCTGGCAAAACACAATGTCATGTGACATCTGAACAACCTGTCGGCAGTGTAAAAATAGATACACATTCTCTTTTTTTAATGTTTTATTGAATTAAGAGGTAAAAATAAATAAAAACAAATATTCAAACTGTTCTTTTAGCAGCTAACTGAAGCCGAATATGGTAAATATAAAGAACATAAATGCACAGTAAATGACTATAATTAAAATATGATCAAATAAATCTACACTTGAAGTCAGAATTATTAGCAGAGCAAAGAAATTTTCACAGTATATCTGATAATATTTTTTTCTTCTGGAGAAAGTCTTATTTGTTTTATTTTGACTAGAATAAAAGCAGTTTTAAATAAAAAAAAAATGTTAAGGTCAAAATTATTAGCCCCTTTAAGCTATATATTTTTTTCGATACAGAACAAACCAGCATTATGCAATAACTTACCTAATTACCCTATCCTGCCTTAACATAGTTAAGCCTTTAAATGTCACTTTAAGCTGTATAGAAATGTCTTTAAAAAAATCTAGTAAAATATTATGTACTGTGATCATGGCAAAGATAAAATCAGTTATTAGAACTATTATGTTTAGAAATGTGTTGAAAAAAATCTTCTCACAGTTAAACAGAAATTGGGGGAAAATAAACAGGGGGGATAAAAAGTCAGGGCGGTAATAATTCTGACTTCAGCTGTATATAATAAAACACTGTCAGTCAATAAATACATTGGTTTAATTCTTTCTAAACAGGACCAGCCCATAACAGTCATTCAGTTTATTCATTTAGCAGTACAGGTATTCATTTATTTATTTGTAATCAAGAATCAAGTTCTTGTTTTCGAAGTCTAAAAATATTTGCTTAGATTCAAGGCTGAAAGCAAGGTTGAAACGAGATGAGTGTTTAACTTCTTTTCTCGAATCAAAGTATGCGAGCACGTTTCCAATAGCTAGGTGCATTACATGCTTTTAAGAGTTTTCCACATCTGTGCCACTTATGCTGGGTATTTTGATCCTCTTAGTTATTTTTTTTGCCCTGCCTTTCTTTCTTCTCCACCAGGCGCTACGTTTGATGTGGCAATGCGTTTCCTGTGTGAGTGTCCCTGGAAAAGGCTGCAAGAGTTGAGGGCTCTGATGCCAAATGTGCCTTTTCAGATGCTTCTGAGAGGTGCCAACGCTGTTGGATACACCAACTACCCGGATAATGCCGTCGTCAAGTCAGTCATGTCCTATCTTACTTCACAAACTGCTCACAGACTGAGTCAACTTCTCAAATGTTACTCTTTTTAGGAATGGCATTCCCAGGAAATCTAATGTTTGAATTCAGATTTTCAATACAGCAATGATTTTGGAAACATTAGGAAATACATTGTAATTGTTTGTCATTCATTCATTCATTTTCTTTCGGCTTAGTCCCTTTATTAATCAAGGGTCGCCACAGCAGAATGAACCACCATCTTATCCAGAATAAGTTTTAGACAGTGGATGCCCTTCCAGCTGTAACCCAGTACTGGGAAACATCCATACATACTCCTTCACACACATACATTATGGCCAAATGATGGCCGAAGCACCCGAAGGAAACCCACGCAAACACGGGGAGAACATGCAAACTTCACAAAGAAATGCCAACTGACCTAGCCGGGAACCAGCGACCTTCTTGCTGTGAGGTGACAGTGCTAACCACTGAGCCACCGTGTCACCTGTAATTGTTTGTACCCATTTAAGATAATAAGTTGTCTGTCAATCTGTGCTGCAGCCCCAGATATTGATACCTGCAGTTAAAACCGTAGGAAGCTAATTTTTCATCAATAAAAAAAATAAGCAGAATGTTCTTCCCGCATAATATGTATGTGGTTTAAGGTTTTACCAACCTTCGAGCCTAGCCTGAACTCTAACAATACAAATATAGTGTTGGTAGCACAATCTAATGATACATTTTTTTTTTGTCAGAACAAAGACTCGTAGAAATCTTTTGTTGGTGAATCATTTGACTGCTTTCAGTAGTAAATTGTTTTGTCATTGCATTGTATATTGAGTAACATCACAATGCTCATACTGAATAGTGACACACTAAACATTGGCAGAGTATTTTAAGACAATTTTCCAGCCAGATCAGCGGAAGACTATTAAGATATTAATAAATAAACCAAAAAATCATTCCGTTCCAGTGCTTTGTCTTTAGTAGCTTTAGTCTACTCCATTTGTTTCTCACAGCCACCAACTCTGGCCCCAAGCACCATTAAGATGGCTTTTAATTTATATTAGAATGTGGAGCTGGGGAGCATTTCTGCTCATTTAACGGCTTTGTTTCAGACAGTCCATAAAATCGCTGCTGCCATTTGCCATTCTGCATTTTCAGTCCCAAAATATACAATGAAGATCTACTAGATAAAAAGATCTCATATAAACCGAAGAAAAAAATTAGCAAAATACATTTTAATTGGTTCCAATTCTTGCTTAAATAAATAAAATAATATAGCAGGAATGGCACACATGTACATGTTTCTAAATTGAATAAATTTATTTGAATAATATGATGTACTACTATTGTTTATTAATAATTTAATTTACTTTAATTTATAGCATTTTTGTTTTCATGTACATTTTCCTTTTAGCAAATATACTGAATGTTTTACACCTTTTGTTTGTTTTTTTATACTCTTGTTTGTTTATTTTTGTCAGGTTTAGTAATTAGTATTTTGGTGTTTTTCAGTTAGTTGCAGTTTAAAATTTTCATCTTTGTCTCATAATTATTTATTTGAATTCTTTTAGCATTATTTGCCTAAGGATGAGTTTGAATAGTTTGCTTCAGTTAACTGATTTGATTACTCAGTTAGCGCTAGTAAAATACATGTACAGTGGAAAAAGAAAAAGAAAATCGGCACACTGCCACTTTAGCTCTCAATTTTTTTTATTGTCACAACATTTCGACCACCAGTACATGGTCTTCATCAGATCTGATCTGTTTGTTTTTGATCGAGCACCTGCATTTGAGAATCTCAGATGTGCGCACATTTCTGTTTTTTGGTTGCCTAAAATACATGTACACACAAAAATTTACGTCAGAAATTATAATTATTTTTTACTTTTTGTGGTTGGGTCTTAAATATGACTATGATTTCAGATAGAATGCAGTTATACGGTTATTTAAAGATATATGTGAACATTGTAATGGGAGATGGATAGATAGACTCATAGACAGGATGATAGATGGACAAGTAGACTAGGCTTGATGTATTTTACTATATATTTTATGTATTTGCTTCTTTCTTTAACACGGAGAATGCACTTGACATTGTTATACAAATACAACCGATGCCGTGTACATAAAGCAAATAGCATAAAGCTAATTTGCAGCCCTCGTCCCTGGTTAGGCTTTACATTAAAAAGACAAGAATAAACAAACAAAAAAATACATGTACAGTTGAAAAAGTCAAAAGAAAATCAGTACACTTCCACTTTAGCTCAATTTTTTTCTTGTAACAACGTTTCAACCTACATGGTCTTCATCAGATGTGATCTGTTTGTTTTTAATCGAGCACCTGCCTTTGAGAATCTCAGATGTGCGCACATTTCTGTTTTTTTGGTTGTCTAAAATACACATACACACTAAAATATACATCAGAAATTATAATTATTTTTTGGCTTTTTGTGGTTTGGTCTTAAATATGACTGGGAATGCTAAATGAGCTAGGTCTAAATCTATTTTTATATTTTTTTTGTACTGACAAGGAGAACTGAAATACAAATTTGAACACACCCTTGCTGAAGGATAAAATAACACAAAGAATCAATCTATGGTTACTCATTACCACACTATTTTCTATGTTTTTGTCAGGTTCTGTGAGGTGGCCAAAGAAAACGGTATGGACATCTTCCGTGTGTTCGACTCGCTGAACTATCTTCCCAACATGCTCTTGGGGATGGAGGCAGCAGGTACAGCAGGGGGAGTGGTGGAGGCGGCCATCTCGTACACCGGCGACGTTTCCGACCCCACGAGGCAGAAATATTCTCTAGACTACTATCTCAAACTAGCAGATGAGCTGGTCAAGGCTGGAACACACATCCTTTGCATCAAGGTGGTGGTTTGTTTATTTTTGTGTGGGATTTCTTTTTTTTTTTAAATCCATTTGTCTGTTTTGTTAACCTCAACTCTTGCTCACTCTTTCATCTCGACTGCTGCACCCACTCTGCTTCCACCCACACATTAAATACCACTGCATCACTGTCTCTGTTTGTTTCTAGTCCACATCTCTAACTTTCCTTTTTCCCCCCCTCTCTCTCTCTCTCTCTCTCTCTCTCTCTCTCTCTCTCTCTCTCTCTCTCTCTCTCTCTCTCTCTCTCTCTCTCTCTGCTCTGCTCTGCAGGACATGGCCGGTCTCCTGAAGCCCGACTCTGGTCGTTTGCTGGTGGGTGCATTGAGGGACCGTTTCCCTGATGTGCCGATCCATGTGCACACTCACGATACCGCAGGGGCTGGAGTGGCTGCCATGCTGGCCTGTGCAGAGGCCGGAGCAGACATTGTGGATGTGGCGGTGGACTCCATGGCAGGAATGACATCCCAACCCAGCATGGGTGCCGTTGTGGCATGTACTAAAGGCACCAAACTCAATACTGGTAAGGGCTGTCAAACTGTGTTTTATTAGAGCTGTTAAACATCTATTATAATGCTACTTAAGTCAAGTTGAGCTTTTATTGTCATATGTTTGTCATATGTTTAAACACAAAATACACGTAAATGGGTAGATATATAAATAAACAGACAGACAGGTTAATGTAAAGATGGATAAACGGGTAGATATCAGACAGAATGCAGTTATACAGTTATTTAAAGCTACAGTATATGTGATCATCTTAACGAGATATGGATAGATAGACTCATAAACAGGATGATTGATAGACAGGTAGACTTGGGTTGATAGATGTACTTTACTATATAATTTTATTATTTATTTATTTGCTTGTTTATTTAACAGAGACAATACACTTGACAAAAGACAAGCGATGTCGTGTACATGGGGCATATAGCATAAAGCTAATTTGCAGTCCTCGTCCCTGGTTAGGCTTTACATAAGAAAATAATAAACACACAAAAACACAATACAACAAGCATGTGTAACCCAGCGGTCCTACTGTACCCAACCCGCTCTGGGGTGCGTTTCCCAAACAACGACGTAACTCGCGGCTGAACTATCATAGTGCGATGCATCGTTTGGGGAAAGAACGATGTAGTGACGAGTGTTTCCCAAAACCCCTAGTTTCTCTGTCGCAGATCCATCGCTTGAACCACGTTAGTTATAACGTAAAACGCCCATAATGCTGCTCTAATTAACGGGGTGGAGTAACTTCTTTAGAGAACAACCCCATAATTTCTTTGTGCAAATTATATTGTTTTACACAAACACGCATTTCAAATAAAATTCAATATTAGTTTTGGTAAAAACATGCACTCGTTTTACATATTAAATAAAGTAAATGTAAATGGCACATATAGGGCCAATGTTTGCTTAACTAATATTATTGAGAAGTTGAACATTACGTATTCTATTCTAAAACATAAAATCACTTACAAAAGCTGACACTATTCTAATATCATATATAAATCATATAAATAAATAAATAATGAGGCGATTTATTATAAATATATTTACTTTAATAAAAATATTAATGATGATGATGATGATTATTATTTAGGATATTGTTTATTTATTTTTAAAAAATTACAATTTGACACATGCAAACCACAGCAGAAAGTTCTAACCAACAGGCCCATGTCATATACAGTAGAGATACTTAATAAATAACCCACTATAAAATAAAAGAATTAAAGTATGCTATGTTTTTTATTTTCACAAGCTTTGGAGACGTAACATAATTTCCGCTTTTAAATATACCTATAGTTTTCGCCATGAGGCTGTGTTTTAAATGATATCAATGTTTTCAAATTCACCGCGAAGGGAGCACAATTGTAAACATGAAGATCGCTAAAACTGAACTGTAAAAATACTTTGAAAGCAAATTACACCTAAGAGAGATGACCTTAATGCTTTTTTATTATTAATAATTCCAACTTTGAATGTTAGAATGTTCTAATTGAATAGGGCATAGGGGGGATAAGTGGGAATAGAACACAGCCAGGAACTATGCTTTTAACTACAGCTCCAGGGGTGTCGTTTCAAGGGCTCAAGTTTGCGACACAGTTTGCGAATGTTCGTTGGAGCGATGGATTTGGGAAACAGCAAATCAAAGAACTATGTTTGTAACGACGGAACTTGCGACCTTGGTTGGCTAACGATGGTTTTGGGAAACGCACCCCTGAGATGCGATCGAACCAGCGATTCTTTGTATGGGAGTCGGTTGCTCTCACAAGGGGGCTAAAGACCATGGCCTCTAGCATCTGTTGCTAGAGCACCTTTTGACGTCAGACGAGTGAGGTTTACCTGCATAGCACTTCGCTAGCTATCCTCCATTATACTCACCTCCCGACAAACACTAGAGGCCATAGTCTTTAGCCTCCTTGTTAGAGGACTGCTGAGGACAACGACCTGGACAGATTGTTGTGCTTAGGTTTAGTTTATTATAGTTTTTAAAACGTTTAAAACATTTCTCCATTATTTTTATTTTATTTTAAAGTTTATGTTGGGAAAAAAGTGTATGGATACAAGAAGAGCTTGCTTGCTTTTACACTATTTAAATTTGTTGTTAAGAAATAACTAAAATATTTACATTTTTTATTATTAAATTATTATTGTATTATTAAATGCATTAAATTATAATATATTTTTTTTAAGGGCAAATAAAAAATATTTTCCATCTGGGCTATTTGAAATATTCCTTAACGTTTAGCCCTGTATGAGTCTTAATTTTTTAGTCTTAAACCACTGTAAGTGGATTAGTTCTAATGGTGGATGGATGGAAAGACATGCTGGGTAGATAGATGGTTAAACAAAGACAGGCAGACTGATAGGACCGGTATACTGGTGAAAAATCTGGATATGAGCAGTATCACACAAGTAGCAGTAGCACTGGTGAAAAATCTGGATAGGAGCAATATCAGACAAGTAGCGGTGTGATATGGCTGTAAATCGGCACTGGTGGGAGGCGTGCGTTGGTGTGTAAGCCCACCAGTGATGATATACAGACATATCGCACTGCTACGAGTGTGACATTGCGTTTATACAACAGCTCTACGGCATAATCATGTATATAAAAAAAGAAAATCAGAAACTGTTGCTCATTCACCAACGTCACTTGAGAACTAGTATTTGAATGATTCTCTAGCGTAATATTTAAAGTGATGACAAAACGGATTATAAGGCTGAACGGCATGAAATGCCATCAGTCTACGGAGATTTTTCAGTATTTCTCTGTGGCAATCGGCATTTCACAACAGTTAACCCCAAAAAAGCCAGAGCAGAGCATACACTACCAGACTACTATGGTATAAATACAGCACTACAGAATACAAAAGCGAGAGATCGACTTAGAATATCACTGACCTGTTTTGTAATGATTTGTTCAGCTGTAGTTTGAAACGTACGCTGAAAGAAATGCTGTTTTTCTCCCCTAAGGACTTATTATGCGCTTGTTGTCACCATCTTGTGGCGGAACGTTAACAGTCTTTGCTCTGCGCAGTATGGCAGGCTGGCCGCCAATGTGCTCAGTCTACGAAATTATGAATATTTAAAGTTGCCACTGTCCTAATAAATAAACTGCTTAGTTGCAATCTAATCAACTACATTCTCGAATAAAAATGCCTCAATAGTACATTTTTGTCCAACAGCTGCAATATTTGTCAAACTGTAGTTCCTGCCACTCGTGTGGGCGGAGTAATACACAAGGGTGAAGAGGCTGTATGAGTGCTGATATTACTTAAATATCTCACGGCTATCAGCCAATCAGATTCGAGAACCAGACAGAACTGTTGTTTAAATATATAAATAAATGGGTAGATAGACAGCTAGATGGATGGTTGGTTGGATAGTTGGGTATGCAGGTGGATGGACAGATAGGTATCGGAGGGCAGATTAGTTGATAGATGACAAAATCAGAGCTGTAGATGGGTAGATATAGAGATTATGGGGGAAGCCCCACTGGTTCGTTCAATGAGGAAAGGTTTTTGTTCTTCACTTTCTCATCCTGGTTAGGACACAGTGTAAAAGTGATTAATTGGTTGTTTTGCTTCCTGTTGTTTTCTATGCATATAAAGCAGTTCCTCATTTATTTCAGTATGCCAGATTTATCATGATACAGCCCATCACTGATTTTTCCGGGTCATGTGTTAAAGGGAACATGATGTAAACATTCTTCTTCTGTCATAAAAACTATTTTTTGTCTTTATGCATGAGAACAACTTTTCCTCACCCTTCAGCAGTTGCGAAGCTCACACTGCAACCCAAAATGCTCTTGGTGGTATTTAATATTCAGCACACCCGTTTTGCACCATTTTTCAACCGCTGTGCCTCATTTCATGCAAATGCTCCCATACTTTCCTTCACTTAATATTTCTTTCCCCTCGTCTATAATCCAGGTGCGAATGAGGTCAGGGGAAGTCAGCTAAAAGCATGGGAAAAGCAAACAGAGCAGGGCAGGAGCGGTAATGAAAGAAATGAAAGGGATAAAAAAAAGCCCTACACAGCACGGTCAGTCAGCTCAGGAGAAAATGATGTTGGGGTGAATGAAAAGAGTAGATAGAGGGGTCAGACGTCATTTGGATGTTGGTGGCTGACCTCTTGACCTTTCCTTAATTGTGACATTACTGTGGCTGCTGGTGCTTAACCTTCAATGATGAGTCTTGTGGCCCGCTGGGTCTGCTCGCAGTGGGGAGTGTGTGTTTTGGCCAGAGACTGTGGTGTGTGGTCACTGTGTGGGAGACCATCTGTCCAACCCATGGGTCACTGCGTCACCTGTCGCTGTTGTGGCGTTAAGATCTACCTTATTAAGGCAGATTCACACTGCTGCGGCAAATGTCAACATTTCTGACATGCTAATGTTGGCTGATGACTAGATAATTAACATCACTTTAAGGTGTCATAGACTGCATTTATTCAATAAGTAAAATTGTTCTCTGATATCTACATAGTGTTTATGCGGCTTAGGTAAGTGCAAAAATTCTCCAGAAATGATTTTATATTCTCATTAATATCCACAGGAATGAACTCTAGAATGAAAAAGTCGTTCGTTTTAGCATTGTTAGTTAACAGAAAAAAAATCTAACAAACATAATTCTGTTGCACTACTACACTTGATTTTGGTTTTATGGTAAAAAAAACAAGAAAAAACATGTTAAATGAGAATCTGATTTTTTTTTTGGCAAACTTCAAAAAATAAAGATGATTTAGTATTTAAAAATATTTTATTTTGACTTTTTGTTTTTAAAAAAATTGCTTTTACATGTCATATTTTTCTAATTTTCATAGTATATGTATTAATTCCAGTACTTTTACCATAAACCGACATGGGATGTGTTGAAAAAAACTGCATTGAGTGTGTTAACTAGCGACATTAGGAGTTCAGAAATGCTATCCAAGCATTGCATTTAATGTAAGGGGGGCAGTTAAAGGGTTAACAGACCTTATGCCTCTTGGTCTTATTTTTAAGCCTCTAAATGCCCTCTGAAATTTTCTTGTAAAATTAGTGATTTTTTTCAGGCTTCCGTGTGTACAGTAGGTTCAGTGTTTTCAAGTTCATAGCAAAGAATAAGCTATTTTCATCCCCTTTAAATTAAAATAACTAAACAAAAAAATAGGATGCTGAGAAAAATGCTAATTGTGGAAGAAAATTTCAGACGGCACTTAAAGGTTTTTGCATCTGAACTCTTCATATAGTAAATACTGTATAATACACGCATAGATAAACATAAAAATAAGGCATGAAATGATCATTGTTGTAATCTCACTCAAAGATTGTGGCCAATCAAAGCTCAACAGATCATTTATTTCATCATGCCTTAAATGTCCATATTTTTTTATTATGTATTAGTCTTAAAATGCAAATGAGCTGCTGCTCTCTCCCTCCCCTTTGAAGCTTGTTCTTTGCATACTTTTTCCAGAACGACAATTAGGTTTTCATTTACCCATCTATCACACTCATGCTTATGTGAAATTGGCTCCTAATCACCAGGCCACAAGGACTTTCTGGGAAAAATATCTAGAGCTTTGACATTGTATTATTTTGCACTCTAAGAGCCAATATCCAAATAATTTCCAAGCGATTTATTCAAAGCAGGGTTTTCTGCACTTACAGCCACTAAAACAAAGTTATGGCATAGACTGGACTTTGCAACAAGCTTTCAGTTTAAATGTCACCTATCCCTCCTCTCTGGGATTTTATTATTGCAGGATAAAAAGACCATAGCTTTTACTGATTGAGCTGTTCTGGAGACATGACAAGACAGTAAATTAAAGTAAAAACATGTTAAGTATTGGATAATGAGTAAATTAGTGTCCTGATTAATCTGTCAAAGCAACTGTATAGCATGCATCTATGTAATTAATAACCTTTAATTGATATTTAGATAAATATTTATGTAAATTAAATCATGAATAAGATAATAATTGTTTTGATTTATCAGTATTTTCAGATGATGTATACATTTGATGGAGGTATTCAATTATTACTTACTGCTTATCAGGCCTTGACATGATCACCAGCCACTGTGGCTAGTAGTTTTTCAACACTCGCCATTTTCACTAGCCACAATTTTGTTGTTGGAAAAATATATTTTATTTGCATAAATTTGACTTTGGCATGCTAAAGTTACTTGATTTGCATTTTGTGTTATGTACACATGCCTCTTCATTCATTTCAGTTTTTGTGTGTTGTGTATGACCTTGCTCCAAAAGTATGGCCAAATAACTAATTATTTCTTCGCTACAAATCTTAACTAATCAAAAATAAGCTAATTATAGCTGTAAACATGCACTTTCTATTCAACAAAATATTTTTATTTTATTTCTTTTAAAAAATTAAAAATAATTATTGTCATGTATCTAAAACTACTGTATGCACAGTAGTCTGTCCTGGCTAAAGTCCCAGATCAGCAGTTAACTATACATAAATGAGAGGTTAATCTCCTATAAAGCAATGTTATTGTAAAGGATGATAATTAAACCATAAATAAATAAATAAATGTAAGCAATAGAAAACAGGTGAAAAACATACTGTGTGCGATAATGAAAAGATGATCCTGTGCACACATTTAACGTTAGGCTCATTAATAATCTGTTCAAAGAATGATTAAAGTGAAAGCAGCCACTGCTGCTTACAAAGACATTTAAAAAAAAGGAATCTGGAGCTCTTGAGAGTAGCAGGACATCACTTTTTGTCCAGTCTATTTCAAAGAGAACCGATCGCACACATCGGGTTTGCAGGCACGATTTCCTGTTTTTTTTTTCTTGCAAAGAAACTGGAGTGTGCAACCACATTTTAGACAATTCTTTGGTTTTTAACAAGGTAGATTTTCTTTTGCGTCAAAACCAGCTAAATCCACTTCTGCTTTTTTTGCAAAAACCTCTAAATCCACCTATTGGGACAAGGCAGTGCAATTAGCTGGAAAAATCACTAAAGATGCCATTAGAAATTATATTACCAAACATAAAACACATTACACAAACCACCTGAAGTTAAAAACACATACATCTGTCAAGTAAGTGGTTCATTCCGCTGTGTTAACCCCTGATAAACCAGGGACAAAGCAGAAGGAAAATGAATGAATGAAATCGGTCAAGTGCATTAATCAATAACATTAAAACTGACATGAAATCTTAACAATCTGTTGTCGTTTCTGATATTTGGCATTTAGATTTAATGGAAGTAATGTAGACATTGTAAATATTGTAAACCAAGCTTGTTACATTCAAATAATGTGTAAAAACTTTGTGAAACATCAATATCTGTGCATTGTCCATTAATATTAAAAGCTTATCAGGCGTACAGGTAGTATGAAGTAATATAAATAATGTATAGTTTTATACATTATATTTATATTTAAAAAAAAAAAATCTTACATTAGCAAATAAAACACAAGGTGGGCCTACTGGGCAAAAAAGGATCATCTCTCAGACACTTTTAGAAGCTGTCATTCATTTATTCTCACCATACTCAAGGTCTTGGTCTCTTTTTCGTCTCTTTTTTTATCCTCATGGCATCCATGCGGGATAAAAGAACAGCATCTTAACTTTTTCTTTCATGAAATGGAGTTGCCGTTTAATGTATAGTAAATCAGACTCATTCAAAGTAGCGTCGCTGTGCAAAACTTTGTGAATGCATGCTACACTTCCGACTGTACACTGTTTTCTTTTTCTTATAATGCACAGTTTTGAGGTAAGGGACGTTTTCATTTGTCATTCACTGACAGTCAAACAGGCTCATCCAGTTCATCAAACTCCTCCTTTTAAAATCTAAATCTGAGGCAGAATAAAATGCTCTCCACATAAAATTCGGCGTATCAGCGCACTGCTACATTAAAAACATATGATTCGATTTGCACCATATCGGCCTTTGCCGTCAAAGGCAAGTGGCTTTAGAGGCTTTTGCCAACAAACTGTTATTTCGATTTGCGATTTAGATGATTTGAAGCAAAAATATTTGTTGAACATGTAGTACGTGCCTAAAGCACGCACTCAATGCCATTAGCTTATTTTTGGCGGAAGTGGCGTTTAGTGGCTTTTGCATCTAAATTTTTCATATATTATTAAAATATCAACGAATATGCTGATTAATGGGTCTTGGAAATTGAGCTTTTATTTTGACAGGTAATTACACCAACAATATTCTCTGTCTTATTCTGTAAGTAATATTAAATAATTTAAACACATTTGGATACATGTAAGCACAATCAACAAATTTTAAATCCCCCGTTTCATTATACTGTTGGTGTATAACTTCTTTAAAAAATGCAATTAAAATTAAAAATTAATCAAGTAATAAATCTTGTAATCTTTGGAGCAGAAGTCAATTACAGTCTTTTAAAATAAATATTGTGATTTATATTCTAGCTTTACATTTGCCACTGTCCTAATTGCTTTCTAAATTATCAGAATTGGTTAGGCACTACTTGAAATGTTGTCATTCCAATCACATTAGAAAACTACTGTGTAAACACCTGGGACCGTATGAACAAGCTCTTTTACAAGAGCTTTCAGATGCACTGTTATTAATATACAAGGTGTGTAAGCTAATGTAATTTACACCCCTGGCTTGCTAATTGTACCACCAAACAACACCTTAATAAAGCTCATAGATGTGAGACTGTGGTTCTTGCACACCGGAAAACTCTGGATGTTATTTCTATGAAAGTCCATCCATTTTTTGAACAGACACAGCACAACCTCATCCCCTTCAAATGGGGTGGTGGTTTGATTTTTGTCAGTTCGACATTTGTCGGAGCACTCACATGATGTGGAGCTGTTTGTGTTTTTGTTGATTCAGTACATTTTATTCTCGCAAGATATTCTCCTAATTCTCAGTGCACTGCATTTCTTTGGTTTTTTCGCTCTAGGAGGTGTTGCCTGGATGATTGAATTGTTTGGAGGGTGTCAGGGTTCTTTGGCAGCGTTATTGTAGTCTTTGTCTTTCCACTCACAGTTTTGTTGCCATATGCAGCATCCAGTATTAATCACCTGTTTACAGCTTTTTAAAACAAGCTGCCGTATGTGTTGATGTGAAGAGGAAGAGGCAGTGTTGACACATGCTCAATACTTATTACAGCTCTTGCACGGCAGCAGTGTATTGATATTCCTCAAACATTCCATTTGTTTTCTCCTCCTCTGTAACTCAGACTGAACCAAAAAATCTGAACCAAAGTCAAGATTACAATCTGTCTGTCCATGCATGTGCTGTTCCCTTTTCTTCCCTACTTCTGATTTTTGTCATCCATCCATCATGCATAAAGTTTTTATTCATCCATCATTCATCAATACATGAATTATATCACCGGCTATTATACATCCATCCACTTTTTCATCCATTCATCCACGTTTTCCATCCATCCACTTTTTCCATCCATCCATATATCCATCCACTTTTTCCATCCATCCATATATCCATCCACTTTTTCATCCATCCATGCACTATTTCCATCAATCTATACATCCACTTTTTCCCTCCATCCATACATTTTATTCAATTCAATTCATCTTTATTTGTATAGCGCTTATACAATGTAAATTGTGTCAAAGCAGCTTCACATGGAAGATTATAGTGAATTGAAACAGTGTCAGTTCAGTTTTCAGAGATTAAGTTCAGTTCAGTTTAGCTCGGTTCAGTGTGGGTTAATAATCACTACTGAGAGTCCAAACACTGAAGAGCAAATCCATCGATGCGCAGCTCTACAGATCCCGAACCATGCAAGCCAGTGGCGACAGCGGTGAGGAAAAAACTTCACCAATTGGCGAAAGCGAAGATTTAAAAAACCTCAAGAGAAACCAGGCTCAGTTGGGCACGACCATTTCCCCTATGGCCAAACGTCTTGTGCAGAGCTGCAGTCTAGGCGCAGGAAGCTGGACCTCAGCGAAGACTCGTCTGTCCTTGGAGCATCACAGGAGTCAGTCTCATGTTCTCACTCCACGATGACCACCACAGCAGCTGCTCAGGATACGGCCTGGTCCAGAAAACCTTGGGATCATCTCGTTGCTGGTTTCGGATCGCGTCAGTGGCACTGCGTAGTCTGAGGGCCTCAAGATGAGTACCCCCAGGTGGAAATAGAGAATAAAGAGAATAATTAGCGTAGCTGTTGTTCATACTGTATATAAACGAGAAACAAAGTCATGTGTGGGGCACATCATGCGTCATTCATCCACTTTTCATCGGTCCATACATCCATCCACATTTTCCATCCATCCATATATCCATCCACTTTTTCATCCATCCATATATCCATCCACTTTTTCATCCATCCATACACTATTTCCATCAATCTATACATCCACTTTTTCCATCCATACATTGATCCACTTTTCATTGGTTCATACATCCATCCACTTTTTCATCCATCCATACATCCATCCACTTTTCCCATCCATCCATACATCCATCCACATTTTCCATCCATCCATCCATCCATACATCCATCCACTTTTTCATCCATCCATCCATCCACTATATCCATCAAGCTATACATCCACCTTTTCCCTCCATTTATACATTCATCCACTTTTTATCGGTCCATACATCCATACACTTTTTCATCCATCCATACATCCATATACTTTTCATCCATTTATCAATCCATCCGCTTTTTCCCTCCATCAATACATTCATCCACTTTTTCATCCATCCTTACGTCCATCCACTTTTCATCGGTCCATACATCCATCCACTTTTTCATCCATACATAAGTCCATCCACTTTTCATTCGTCCGTTCATCCATGTCCATCCATCCATCCATCCATCCATCCAATCCTACCACTTTTTCATCCATCGATACATGCACTTTTTCATCCATTCATCTATCCATTTTCATCCATCTATACGTCCATCCACTTTTTCATCCATCCATACATCCACTTTTTCATCCATCCATTCATCCATCCACTATTTCCATCAATCTATACATCCACTTATTAATTTGTCCATACATGCACTTTTTTTATCCACCCATCCATTTTTTATCCATTCATCCATACATCCATCCACATTTTCCATCCATCCATCCATCCATCCACTTTTTCATCCATCCATACGTCCTTCCACTTTTTCATCCTTCCATCCATCCACTTTTTCCATCCTTCAAATTTTTCATACATCCAGCCACTATTTCCATCTATCTATACATCCACTTTTTCCATCCATACATTCATCCACTTTTTCATCCATCCACTTTTCATCCGTCCATACATCCATACACTTTTTCATCCGTCCATACCTCCATCCACTTTTCAATCCATCCATTTTTCCATACATCATCCACTTTCTTCCATCCATCCATACATCCATCCACTTTTCATCGATCCATACCCCCATTTTCATTTCTTCATGAATTCATGGCCTTTTTTTTTCTATTCTTTATGATAATTTTCATCCATCCTACATGATGATTTTCATCCGTCCTACATGATCATATTCATCCATCCTACATGATCATTTTCCCACAATAAAGCACAATAGCAGAGAACTATATTTCTCTAAAGAGAGAAAAAAAGTGCCCCTTATAAAACACAGAGAACAGAAATGTGAGTGAGAGATTTCAGGTCTGTCTGTCAGTCTACTTAACACATTCTCAGGACTGATAGGTAAACAGATGGATAGATATAACATCCTGTCATCTTCCCGATTCTCCTTCAACTTTCTCTCTCACCTTGTCATTTATGAATCTGCCTTTCACGCTTACTCCATCAAACTCTTGTTGTCCTGCTCTGGTCCCTTCGGCTCTCTCACTCTTCTTCGTCTCTTCTCTTCAAACCAGTTCATCACGATAAAGGCCGTGTGGCCAGAGATCAATGCTCAGGCTGACTGACGTGCGCTGATAGATTGGTCTGCATGGGGGGAGCTGGGCACGCCACATTTACACCGTAACATCAATAGTCCCTTATAGCTTGTAGTCAGGGTGGCAGCAAGCAGCGGCAGAAGAATGCATGAAAGCAACTTTCATAAGAGCATTGTTGTGACTTCCTGCGGCCATTCTCCGGTGCAACAAGTACATAGACATAAATGTTAGCGTGTGTGTTTTATCTTTTGCACAGGAAAACTATTGTGATCGCAGTCATGGGCAATTAGTGAGGATAAGGGAGCCAAATGAGCATGTAAACTCTGTTGCAAGTGGCGCGCCTCATTGATTGATTAATTGACTGACTGCTGCTGGTAAATGATGAAGCCGTGAGTGGCAGGAAGCAATCTATGCTCCGCCACCGATTCCCTGCTTCTACCACATACAGGCCCCCGTGCGCCGTGCTTTCGAGGACTGATTAAAAGCCTTGGAAGAATGCCTGATTAGCCGGTGCAGTCTGTTAAAGAGACAAGGACTTTCATTATTTTTGATTAAATATTAATGTCAGATAGTCATTTGTTGTGCTACTTGTTCTCAGATTGCTTCTTCCACTCGGTGGCTAATGATCTGTATTTTCTTTCCTCTTTTGTTTCTCCTTTTATTGTTTGTGTTTCTCAGGAATCTCTCTCGAGAAGGTCTTTGACTACAGTGAGTATTGGGAAGTGACCCGAGGCCTTTATGCTCCGTTTGACTGCACTGCCACCATGAAGTCTGGGAATGCTGATGTCTACGAAAACGAGATCCCAGGTGGCCAGTACACCAATCTCCACTTTCAAGCACACAGTATGGGGCTGGGCAACAAGTTTAAAGAGGTGAAGAAATCCTACACCGAAGCCAACAAGCTGCTCGGTGACCTCATCAAAGTGAGTCATTACTCTTGTGTTTTGGGAGATTACATTTTCCTTACCTATTTTTCTTTACCTATTCAAAGCCTATATTTAGATATTTTGAGGGACTTTGTTGAGTGGACACAGTAAACCATTTTCCTTACAGATCCTTAAAAAAAGTCTTATTATTTTTTATTTTTTACTTATGAGAGGCCTTCAGTTTTACTGTATATCATACTTAACTTTGATATATTTAAATGGTTTACCTAATATGTAATCCCTGTGTAGTTAATTCCACTGGCATTTTGCAACAGATTTAGATTTAAGAACACTGGTGCCTCATTTTCACTGAGCAGTACAGTACAATTCGGTACACCATGACGTGCCACATTTATAGTTTCCTATTTGCTGCATACAATCACTAAATTGCATCACCAATGTGCAGACACCAAGGCTTAATTTGTGCCGGAACAAGTCTGATCCGGATCCAGCACCTCTGAATTCTGATTTTACCGATCCCCCTCCTCACACGCACCCCCATGCCGCCCCGCTCTTCACTTTATTTTGTGACTCCCCAACCCTCTTCCCTTTTGTCCGTGACACCCCCCCTTTCACTTTCGCCCTAGTCACCCACCAAAACCCCCACCCCCAGGCTCTTCGCTTTCATCCGCACTAACACCAACATCACTTCTTGAGCAAACGTACAAGTGCAGGTAAATCTTTACCAGCTCTACTATTCACACCTCCAGTGCATTCATGTTGCAAACTTAGTCTTATTTTGTATGTTTTTCTCCTGTCTGAATTTCATGCATATGAGATATAAAAAGGCAGAATTCCAGGTTTGTAGGGCCGTTGGATGGCGGCGTTTGTCGCAGATGAAAGTGAAGAGGGTTAGGGAGTTGCGGAAAAAAAGTGAAAGTGAACAGCGGATTGGGGAGGAGCGCGGTTGAGGAGGGGGATCAGTAAAATGAGGTGCCGGATCAGATTTCAGAGGTTTCAGATCCAGCGTGTTCCGGCACAAATTAAGCCCTGCTGTAAACCTATAAGCATTCTGCAATTCCAGCTGAACTCAGTATTTTGGAACTTCTGACAGTGGTAATGGAAAAAAATAAATGCGTACTGTATTTTATCAAACTGTACTGCTCGGTGGCAATGAGCTATTAAAGTTGTTTGGTTTGAAACTGACTTCTGTGTGAGTTTCAGATGAACCTTTATGAAACTCTAAATGTGAGTTAAGAGCTGATTTAAGAGTGACAAACTGTTTAAATGGAAAGCTATGATTACAGACTCCCACAAAGCATATAAAGCATTGCAGAAATATTTGTATATATCATCAGAATATTTTGCAAAGCACCATGAATATGACTATCATAATTTGCAGTGTTGTAATTATTCTTGTAGCTGGTTATAATTTCTCTCTGAACTGGTTTTGTGTATGATTTGTTTTAAATGTGAACTATTTAGAGAAAAATAATGAAAAAATCCTTCCAAGGCTGCTTAAAAGTATGCATCATCATTCAACAATATTCAGTTGTCAGATGAGCTCTCAGCTCTTTTCTCATCAAATGTCATAGCGCTTAAAAGATTTTCGACTCAAATAGAAACTATTAATGCAGTTGTGGTTTGCATGACGAACCCTTTTAACCTCTTATTGCTTGCAGTAATCCAGATTTTCATTTCACAGACATTTGAATTTCACGAGTCTATTCTTTATATGGAGCCAAAGACACCACACCTTTTAGCTAATTAGGTTGACGTCTTTTCCTCAGATGTTATGTTTCACACACTTGAGGACTGAGTCGTGATGCTGTCAAATGCTCATGCTTTCTGAGTCATTCCTGTTATTGTCACGCGTGTCCAGTTACCAGTTTACTGCTACATATCTGATGCTCAAGTGTGTTATAATTTAGCTATTTTGGTCAAATGCAGCAAGCAAAAATGTAGCACCAACGTCTCCATCAAACAATATAGTTCAAACTGCACTTGTGCTTTTTACATCAAGTGCGCATCATTAATTCAGAGACTTTGTTGGATAGATTGGTTTAAAAATGTTGTGCTGCCACACTCAACACCTTTATACACATAAAAGATAGATGCTCGTGCCAGAGGATTTTGCAGTTGTTTTTCTCTGATTCACTGGAAAAGATTTTAATTCTCCTTTCATTTTTTTCCTCTCCTTTGTAAGCTAGTTCGGTTGAAACGCTGGGTCCTGGCACGTAATCGCTTCAAAACACTCCAACTCTTCAAATAATAAAAGGCATCTCTGCAGAGACAGCTTCATAGCTTTTAAAAATTTGTCAGTCATCTGGGAAGTGTATCATAAGGTATAATTATCAGCATAAAATCCACTCAAGCCTTTAGTGTCTTTATTTCTGAGGAGTGTGTATAAAGATACTTGACATGTCTATGAATTCAATCTGTTTCATAAAAGGAATGCAGATACATTATGGAAACAAAAATGGCATGAAGTAAGAGCCCTTTCTCTGGATTCACGATTTATACAGTAGTTATGGCTTTGAGAAAAACTATTTTTGTTTCATTCTATCATTCAAACTAATGATGTTTTTTGATAGAAATTTAAAATGAAAATGTGTCATTTAGGTTAGCGTAAAATAACTAAATGGTGGTATATTTTCAGGCATACTATTGTTAATTTTAGGCAAGAAAATACCAATTTAACTCCAGAAGAGTTCGGAAACTAATGTTTGGCGCAATCCTGATTTATTAATCACAATAAATAAATTTAAATAACAAATTTTTCTGACCAAAAAGGCACTTTTTTTTATTGAAATTTGGGCAAAATATTGAACGTTTTATTTGAAATTTGGGAGGAATGTCATCAGACCTTTTATAGAATAAACCATTCATTCATTCATTTGGCTTAATCTCTATATTAAAGTTCATGAAATCAAGCGGAATGAACTGCCAACTATTCCAGCATATGTTTTACACAGCGGAAGCCCTTCCAGCTGCAACTCAGTGCTGGGAAACCCTCATACACGCTCACATTCACACACACATACACTACGGCCAATTTAGTTTATTCTATTCACCTATACCACATGTCTTTTGACTGTGGAAGAAACAAGAGCACTAGGAGGAAACCCATGTTAACACAGGGAGAACATGCAAACTCCACACACAAATGCCAACTGACCCAGCTGGGACTCAAACCAGTGACCTTCTTGCTGTGAGGCAACAGTGCTAACCACTGGGCCACCATGCAACAACCACCACCCCCCCATATAGCTAAAAATTTATTGTTTTAATTTTTTCAATAGCCACTGTATATATAAACATTTCTTACACATTTCAATTTATTAGGTCATTTTAAAATCTTCCATGTGCCTCAGTGGAGACTTCGATGATAATAATAGTTGGGTTTTATATGTAGTTCTTTTAAAGGTGGAGTATGTAAGTCTGACAACCGGTGGTTGAACTAGGTATTGCATGCCTGGTTCAAAACGCACACAAGCGCAGGTTGCCAGATTGAGGACACCAACAGCAGTGTGCCTGACTGTCAAGCCTAAAGGCTGATTTAAGTCTGATTTGAAATCATGTTTTAAATGAAAGCAACGACACGTTATAGAAGGCATATTTTCCATATTCAAAGTTTTTGTCCTAACCAACACCTGAAATTATTATTTTAGAAACGGCTTTGATTTCTCGCAGGTGAACAACAGAAAACTGACAGTGATCATCTCAGGTACACCTCATGTGCTTTATTCAGTGTTAAATGCTAACAATGTGAGTTTGAATGCCATTTTACATGACATTTGTTGCCATACTACTTAAAGCAGCAGCAGATAGTTCACCTTAGATCTTGAAAATAAAATAAACCATTTGAAATTGAACTTTAGAACTGTGACTCAATGCAAGCCAACACATATTAGTGATTCAGCATCTACATTTAATAACGTTAAAGAGTTTTAATGTGTATTCATTAGATTATAAACCTTACCATTTCGTTGGAGTGCAGTGAGTGTACTATTCTGTGCTTCTGAATGGCTGTATTTAAACTTCTGTCATGTTTTATCTAGTGCAAACAGCCAAATTGCTTATCACTGCAAATCTCCTCACATAGCACGTTGTTAGGACCCGGGTTACAATGTAACCTGCTCACCTAATGTTTACGTTTGTAATATTTGTTATATGCTAATTAATAATCACCTTATGTGAAACTCTAAATCTGCGTCTCATTTCGGAGTCTGCCACTGTCCACCAGAGGTCTCATTTCACTTTGTGAGCCTTCATGACTGAATGAATCAGATATGCAATTTTCCATTAAGGCAACCCAGGGTGCATTTTAATTCAATATTCTACAGGTATAAAACTCTATATATATATTGTTTTATACCTGTAGAATATTGAATTAAAAGACAGCAAAATAATAGTTCTCCTTAATATGAAAAAATAAAGAATTCTGCTTTTTGCACACGATTACAGTGTTCACTACTCTTAAGGACATTTATTATAATCAATTTTAAAAGGTGTCATATTAATATTAAAATCAAATAGTTGTTAATTAAATAAATGTTAACTTTTGGAATAATAATAATAATAATAATAATAATAATAATAATATAGAAAGCTAATGCTTTTCATCGTTATTAATGTGATGTGCATCCACAGATATTTAGCTGAATATTGGATGGTAATAATAAATAAGTGGTTAACAAATATACAATCTGTCTTTGTTTACTCAAAATCCAATTTCATATTCTCCACTTCCTGTATAATACACAATCCAGATCATTTTAGAGTTCAGATTTCACCCCACTGTTGCAGTCAAGGTTGGAAGCCAGTAATAAAATTGAGATTAGCAAATAAGCGCTATGCTTTCGATTCATGCAGAAATACTGATTTGTAATTTTTTTCCCTCTCTCTTCTCCCATCAGTGAATGGAACGTTTAAGGTTGTTCATACGCTGCAATCATGACACGTACCAATCACGAATGGTGCAGTTTAAAATGTTCATATTTAACATTCTCCCTGGTTAAATAGAGCTTAATTATCACCCCCTGCGCTCAGAAGGGTCTCACTCTTGCTCTCGAAATCTGCTCACGCTCACCAGATCATAAGCACTGTGGACCCGAGAACTCCTCTCTGAATCCCACATTCAATTGCTCTCTCTTTTTCCTCCTCCTCATCCCGTTTATTCCATCGCAACAGTCTCAATCTCCAGATGAAATTGAATAAAAATAACTTGCCAAAAAAAAAGGGGAGGAAGAAAGAAAGAGTGAATAAATAATCCCGTCCCTGTCTCCTATGGCCCAGAGACAGATCAACTGGGAAGAGCTTGAAGCAAAAAAAGCTTATCTGTTGTGTTTCAGAGAGGCTCTGACTGATCTCCTCCAATCCGAGGCGTCTGTGAGCGTTTGGTCTCGCCTTGCTGCCTTTCATTTCCCTGGGCTTAATTAAATGATCGAAGATAGTCGGCTTTCTGTTCTCGGAGTCCCCTTGCTGTTAATATTGTCAATATCGGAGGCCGAGCGCTACTCTGCTCAACAAGCGACGCATTAGCGCTGGGTTTCATTAGCGCCTCTCGCTTCTCACTTTCTCCCATTCTTCCTTCTTTTGTCCCTTCGATGCGAATGTTATCTGCTGTCATAAGCCATGTTTGTCTGCTCTTCTAGTCCTGGTTCAGATTGGCTGGGGCGTCCTAAGGGCGGAAAAGCCAGCTGTATGTATTGATGGAGGCCTAAGCAAGCGCATCTTTCCTTTCTCACTTATCTGTGCTTCTGGTTTCAGGTGACGCCCTCCTCTAAGATTGTGGGTGATCTGGCGCAGTTCATGGTGCAGAACTCTCTGACTCGGGCGGAGGTGGAGGAGAGGGCGGATGAGCTGTCGTTCCCTCTGTCTGTGGTGGAATTTCTGCAAGGACACATCGGCATCCCTCATGGAGGCTTTCCAGAGCCCTTCAGAACAAAGGTATGAGCAAGAGCAGTTGACACTCTTGTTGCTGAAGTACAAGTACTGTGTAGGGATGCACAATATTAGCCATTGTACACTCGATAATTTGGCTGATATTAGCTTGAAATGTAAACATCGGCATCAGTCTGATATGGAAAATAATGTGCCTTGCCAATAAGATAATGTGTTGATTATAACCAGTGGTGTCAAGCAGGGGTTTTCAGGCCGCGACCCCCAAAATGACAATGTCAGTGAGTCACCCCATTTTTCTCGAAGGTGGTTAAAAAATAGAGACGTTGCACACACAACTATAGGCATATATAAACATGAGCATGTTGACAACACAAAAATGCAACAATCTACTAACCATAAAATTTTTAATAGTTATTTATTAATTTAATTTAACATTAATCATTTAAACTAAATTTAAAGGCTGATGGATTTTTATTTGTATGTTGTTGTTGTTTCTTTAACGTAACTATTAACTATCTTCTGTGGGTTATGAATAAAATATGGTAATTCTAATAGTTTAATAAAATTTATTTTGGAAATCACAAAGCAACCCCCGCGACCCCCACTTTGGGAACCACTGTATAAAGTAACGAAACACTCAAATTACTGTAATTGAGTAGATTTTCTTTACCAAGGAGTTTAACAAATGAGTATTTTTCCTCCACATCTTTAGTTTTATATAGTTATGTTTACTGCACTATTTTCCTTCAGTTACTACTTTTGTATGTTTATTTTTATTGACTATAATGATTGGCTAAGTAGAAGAAACAGTTCTGTGATTCCTGTCCAGTCAAATCGTGAATAGAACATTTGCATCAGACACACTGACCTCAAGACACGGATGCTTTATAAATGCAGCAAACATGTACAGTGAGCATTAAAAGTGTGTAGGATGCAAAATTGTTACATGCTATGACCATGAGACTGCATGCCACTGATGAACATTGACATCTTTCCACGGTTGAAGCACAAAATTCGGCAATTACATAAGAAGCTCTTTCTTTCAACAAACCTTCTGATAAAATTCATGTTGTAATCTTGGTAAAACTGTAGTAAATCGCTGTCATATCCATCGTGATCACTGCAGAGTCCACGCTCGCTCTCTTTGATGCACTATGGCCGGTCTGGCCTTCATTCACGGCAAGCTGATGATATGGAAATGTGATTGTAAAGTAAATATACTGACATGATGGTCTTGTTTTGTAGTTTATTATTGTTCTAACATGTGGAAATAATCAATAGTAGTATTAGCTGTTTCTGCATATGAGGACAATTCTAAACTAGCTTAAGTTGCTTTTATACAGAGGCTCCGTCTACCTGTTTTGAAAGCGTCACTAGCATTCTAGCCAATTATCATTAGCCATGTGCCTTACTCACATATACCAGAACAGGCCAACAGAGACAGTCGGATGACAACGGCGTCAGTGAGCTCAATTGCAAATTTCATATCAGTTATAAAACGAAGCAATGAAAAAAATGTTGTAACGGGTGAAACCGTTACTATAAAGTAATAAGTAATTCCATTAGTTATGCCGTTTATTTATAACATCGTTGTTCCCATCACTGTTCACGTTACATATTATGCATTTTTCACATTTGCATAATGCCAGCCCATGTCCTTTCACTGGCCACGAACAATTGTTGACTTGTTTTGTGGTCACTTTTATACATGTACAAGACATGTACAGTATAAAGCTGAATTCACATATGGTAATGTTTTGTTTCATTGTCAATATCAGTCATAACCAACTGGCAGTGCCGGCCCGTAGGGTTGAGGGGCCCTAGGCGAGATAAAAAAGAAATTAAGCCCACTGGTGTAAAAACAGTAAGAAGAAAGCACAATTTTAATATTTAAATGTATACATTTGTATTAACTGGAACATATTTAACCTATAATGTAAAAATATTTACTCAAATAAGTTTGCAAGCCAGAAAACACTCATTTCAAAAAATAAAGTAAATAAGTATGACACATACAAATAAAACATGAATCAAATGCATTTTTTTTGTGAATTTGTATGAATAACATACAAATACTGTATATGCATAAATAACTAGAAATGCATGAGACCGTTTACCTTGTCTTTGCACAGAGATTTACACAAACAAAACTTTGCATTAGGTGTTGAATAGTGGGTAAAATTTGATTTTGACAAAATGAGGGAGAAACCTGTGTTTTCAGCAGGGTGAATTAGTGGGATAGATAATTAATTGATTATTTAATGAAACATGCTGAATGTGGCCTCTTTTTATCTCGCATATTACATAAGTATTTCTGTGATTATGGGCATCGTTGCATTTATTAAAACAAGTCTAATACTGCACTACTAAATAATGTATTATGCATAGCAGAACATACTTTTAATTTGAGCTTGCTTTTCTTATTCTGCTTTTCTTTTTTTCCTTTTTTCGGCTCTGGAAAGATGCCGTTTGATTAGGATGCCATTTCATTTCAAATTAAAATTTGATTTAAGATCAATTAAAAATAGCAATAACACTTGAGATGTTATATTACTTAAGACTTTTAAGACACTTTTTCTGCTTTATATCCAACGTGAGCAATTTGGAGAGATATGTGGATGTGTAGGATTACATTACGTCATTCTAGTTCACCCAATAGCCGATCATGGGTTGGGTTATGCAAAATAGAGTGTGGTGCTGCTGGGTATGTTTCTAATATTTTCTCCTTTTATTCATACTGTTGTTGTGTATTCATTATTCTAAGCTATTTTTCATGTATCAATTATACATATTATTTTAATGAAATGTGGATGTAACATTTTTTTCTCACTGTCGTTGTGTATTGTATCGCATTTAATGGGGTTTGTGCATTGCGCAATGCTTGAGGTTTAACGTTCGCGCTCGTTCTTGTGCTTATGTTTACAGTAAATATAATATAAGAGCAGCGTTTGTGGGCCCCTTTAAGAAACGCAGGGCCCTAGGCGACCGCCTATTTTGCCTGTAGGACAGGCCAGCAACTATCATCTGACCAATCAGAGCAGAGTCAACTCTTGCATAGGAAGAGTTTAGAGCAGAGATGCCCAAAGTAGGGCCCATGGGTCAAAGTTAGCCTATATTAACCTTTTGATTTGGCCTGCCATCCCATCTGAAAAGAGAGGGGGAGGTGGTTGGAGCGAATGCCTTTGACTGTGATTGTCATTTTGAATTTAACGCATTAAACGCCTTTTTGTGTCTTTGTTTTATTGCGGAGCTACAAAAAAGCCAACTGAAATGATTCGATTAAATACTGTAAATGAATCAGACTTTTAAAATGTAAATATTGTCAGCAAACTGCACAACACTGTGAGCGAGTCAAAGTAAGCTTGACTAGTGTATTCAGCATTTAGCTTGTGTTATACAGTAAATGGGATTGTTTTTACAGTAATAATAAACGTTATAAAATGTTAAAAATTATGCTGCATTAGTCAATATGATTTAAAACAACATTTTCTACTTGATTTTAAATATTACAGAATAAATTAGAAAATTACCCATTGCAAATTTAATATATACAGTACAGTTTTATATATTCGGCCCACACCCCTCTACCAAGTTTGCTTTTTGGCCCTTTATAGGAAAAAGTTTGGGCACCCCTGGTTTAGAGAATCAATCATTAAAGGAGACCTATTGTGCAAAAATTACTTTTATAAGGGGTTTAAACACAGTTTTTGGCAACAGTGTATAAAAATAGCCAGCCTCCAATGGTACAATTTTTTTTTTTTTTTTGAATATTTTTTAAATATTTTTTTTATAATCACTTCATTAAAAACAGTCTGCAGAGATACTTTGATTGACATTCTCCCCTTGTACATGTCATCAGAGGGGGAAAGAACCGCCTTTTAGTGACTATATAAACAGCCCTGAGTGAGAAGCAGCCATCCGCTCTTACAGTTTTCACCTGCTGAAGATAATGTCAGCAAATAAGAGACATTATAAATGTTGAGTTTTCGGATGCACAAACGGACCCAGTGGTCTCCATAGACTGCATTCTTCTAAGACACTTCTTTTGGCATTTTCAAATTTTCAAAGAGATGACGTTAGTCCTTTTATTGAATCTGCTGCTATGCTGATGCAGAGGTGACTTGTAGCTCCGCACTCTTTTGAAAAGAGAACAATCTCATTTTAATTTAAAGTGACAGTTGCCAAACAGCACAATTTGGATCAAAGCCAAACGGGGAAGTTTCAGAGAGTTAAAAAAAAAAGTTATTTGTGCAGAAGTTTGAGCTGAAACTTTTCATACACTCTCTAGGAACACCAGAAACTTGATTTAACCATTCAGACACTGAAAAGAGGTTATATGAAAGGTGTATTATGAAATAGTTTTTTTTATAGCTTGTATGTATACAGACCTCATAGGGGAGATCATAGGAAGCACTTCAAGATAGCAAGTTAAAAAAAAAAAACAGCCCCAGGGTTAGAAATCAATATATTGGGCCATGGGGTTGAGATGAAGGTAAGTTGAAACGGTCATGGAGATGAGTTAGAATTGATTGTTGTAAATCACTAAAGGTTAACTAAAGTTTAAGTCTCTGCTCAGCTTTGGTTAGTATCAGAATGAGGAGAACTGCCTGTTTTATATACAGAATTGCAGAAATACAAGTTATTAAATGTTTCTATGGTGAACAAAATAAGCTCTCTCACCAAATATAGAGATTGGCTTGATCGCAGTCAAGTTTGTCTTAAGAGGGTTTCCCTGCAGTCTCCAGAGTGCATTAATGCTGTGTTGTGCTTGTCAGAGATACGTGAGGGAAAACCATGTCATTCTTTTGTCTTGAACGCCCCAATTACCCAGCAGCCATTCCTGTGCAAGATTAGCCGTTTCCCTGACAAATGCGCCTCACATCAGAAATGAACAATGCACACGCTGAAGCTGTTCTGTGCCTGCTAGTATGCAGCTAATTTATTTACAATGTCTTCTTCAGAATTAGTAGGCCATCTGCTTTGCATATATTTTAGATAACAAACATATTTGTGCAACGTGGTTCCGACCTTCATTTTTTTTTCCCCTGTCTGTTTTGTAACATTAATATTGTTCATCATTATGCAAGCATTTGTTTGCTTGCATAAAAAGTGTCTTATTTAGGTCTGCTGCGTATGTTCTGAAGTCATTCTTTGTTTTGCTGAATAAAAACACTTACATTTCATCATATCAAGTTTAATTCCTCACTCCTCGCACTTCTTTAGCCTCTTAAATTCATCCAAATGAAGCAATAGGGAGAGATTAATCCTGCTCCTGCTAATGATCGGTTATAAATATTCTCGGATTCAGCGTGAAGCTCAAGGGGATTGCGAACGCTCTACATCATCCACTTACGAGCAGCTTGAAAATACAGCAAGCCACTAATATTTGAGGAAAATCTATATAGTGGAGATCAAAATTAAAGAACAACTTGCAATTTCCTACAATATATTTCAAGGTCACTACTTAGGCCTGTTTCAAGTTATCCTAACAGGAGTAAAAGAGCAGTTTTAAAGCATATTTCATGAAGCACAGGATAAAAATCTTAAATGAGAAATCAGAGAACGCTTTCAGATGCCTCAAGGTTATTGGTGTAAATCTGGCACCTGGTGATAAATTCCTTAATTATCTAACAAGCTAGAATGGGCAGCCTAACTTTTCAGTTTTCAATGACTTTGCAAGATGGCGAATCACTCTAAAGTGACTTAAACCCTCTGGCAGCAGGTTGTCCAGATGAAGGCCAAAGGGACAAGCATTTAAACCAAAGCAAAAGAAGACAGTCATTTCAAATCTGTGATCTGTGTGATTTAAGTCCCCCAAAAAGCTGGTCATCTGTGAAGAACAAATGCAGGAGAGGACAAGATAATATGGAGCACATCAATGGTAAAAGTTTGACGTGACTTTATTCAATTTCATAAGGTTTAGTTTATAGCATTGATGAAGTAATTTAATCAAAATATAGACAGTTAAATAGACTAAGGGCTCTATTTGAATGATCTAGGCGCAAAGTCTAAAGCGTATGGCGCAGAAGCATTAAGGCCATGTCCAAATCCAATTTTGCTATTTTAAGGATGGAAAAATACGCTCTGCTCCCTGGTGCATGCTCTAACAAGGTTGTGCTTATTCTCTTAATGAGTTATGGGTGTGTTTGAATATAACATGCATTAAACCAATCAGAGTCTCATCTCACATTCTGTTTAAGAGTCAGTTGCGTTGCGCCATTGCGCATTTGCTGTTTACATGGCAAATTTTTAAGTGGAAAAACTGAAGCTTCACTAGCGAGAAAAGTTAAACAGATCATCTGCAGCACAAGGATAAAGAAAGGGCCTCCTCCATCAGGCCTCTTTTCTCTTTACTTTACTTTTACTCTTTACTCTTTACTCCTTTACTTCCGTGGATAAGGAAACGGTGTTGTACGCTCTCCACTGAAGACATCCATTAGCCTACATATTTAATTTAATTTGTTATGTGCAAAGACTTGTTTCAAAACTTTTTTTAAATTCAGTTCTAATTTCCAGCAAATGAATAAATGAACAATAATAACGAAGTGTAGTTAAAAAAAAAAAACTGAGTTTTTCCAAGCGCACATCCTATTCTTTTGCCCCATATGGTCCAAAACCCCACAGGTGGACAAATCTAAACTTGTTTTTAAAACAAATATAAATATGCATATAATAAATACTACTACTAATAAAAATAACATTATACAAAAGCAAACTGTCATGAATAAACTGGTTTTTATATTTATGTAGTAAATAATAATTTTTGTAACATTTTAATCCTTTAATTTTTTTTCACATGCAAAGATATTTGTGTATTGCTGTATATCCTGTGTGTGTATAAAGCAATGTATACGCGTTTTGGACCTGCATAAGTGCACAGCTAACCAATCTGCGCTGGACTTTAGACAGCTTTCAGTTGGTCAACAGCGCGGTCTATTTCAGTTCCTCAAAATAGCAACGCTCCAACAATGTGCCTTAACACACCTCCTTTATAGACCAGCACACCCATGAGTCTACAAAGTGGTGCAAATAGATTTGCTATTTGAACAACATGGCACAAAACATGAAAATAATGGTTGCGCTGGTCTCAAAATAGCAACAAATCGCAAAAAAAACACGTCTTGTGACTTATTGTGCCGGGTGTATGATAGGGCCCTAAAGCTTTCATTTAGTTGTTCAAGCATAAAATGTGATGAAAGTCCATTTAAACTCCAGTGCCATGAAGAGCAACAGGTGAGCACAGAAAACCCAATGAAAATACTGTGGTAAATAAATGTTCATATTTTACTGTGAGACTGTGTTTGGGTCAGGCAGTGAAGATCACTGATTTTAAACAAACCAGATGTTGAACACGGCGAGTTTATAAAGGCATAACTGTACCTTGCCAGGCTTATTCAAAATGAAAAGTCACTGTATATAAACTCCATAGGTTCAAAACTGCAATAGGAAATATCTGTCAGTTTAGCTCTAAACATGGAAGGATCTGTATCTGACATAGTGTCTCAAAGTTCAAGAGAATTTGGACTGAAACTCTCCAGTGACCAAACCTTCATCAGCAGAAAGAATCACAAGTCTGGACTAACTTTGCTGAGGAACATGTTGTGTGAACTGAGAAGTGGTCCAAAGTTGAAAACACTGAGATAATGAAATGGCAGCCCACCGCCCTCATCTAAACCTGATTGAAAATCCTTGGTGGCAAGTTTTTGGCTAAGAACCCATCATAATCAGTGAACTGTGGAAGAGACAGAAAAAGAGTGGGTGAAGATCACTGCAGAGCACTGTGATGTCTTTGAATGTGCTGAAGTAATTCAAAGCAGTGGCCTCTACACTTCCTACTCATTTTTGACCTTTGTAACCTTTAGAAATATTAGTTGTAATCATTCTTCATGCTACAGTCATTGCGGTTCTCTAATTTTTCCACAAGGTAAAGGCTTTTTTTTTTTTAAGTTATATTTGTAAAACACTGTATAGTGCAACTAAAATTCCCTCCAATTTTGAAGACTGCCTTATTTCTGAGAAAAAGAAGTGTTTATAAATTGTGTTCTAATTTTCTCTTTTGTTTTGTTGTTCAGGTTTTGAAGTCTCTTCCACGTGTCGAAGGACGTCCTGGAGCCTCTCTGCCTGCTATGGATTTCCAGACCTTGGAGAAGCAGCTGAAAGATGCTCACGGTGACGAAATCACTCCAGAGGATGTGATGTCAGCAGCCATGTATCCCAAAGTATTCCAGGAGTTCAAGGATTTCACCAGAACCTTTGGGCCTGTGGATTGTTTGGATACCAGACTCTTCCTAGATGGACCAAAAATTGCTGAAGAGTTTGAGGTGGGAGTATTTCAGTCTTTCAATTATTGAACGGAAGTGGCATCAAATTTTTATTTGCTGTTGCGGTGTCATAAATCTTCCTGTCAGCCATGATTGTACATGTCATTCCTACATTCCAGGCATCAGTTGTGTATTTCCTCTGCTCATATCTGTGCTGTCTGTCTCAGGTGGAGCTGGAGCGAGGGAAGACGCTTCACATCAAGGCTCTGGCTCTTGGAGATCTTAATAAAGCGGGGCAGAGAGAGGTGTTCTTTGAGCTCAACGGTCAGCTGAGATCTGTTCTGGTCAAAGACACAGTGGCCATGAAGGTGGGTTGCTGAATTTCACTTAAAGCTTTTAGGGAAGTTTTTCCCCCTTTTTAGTGACAGTGGGTCAAATGTCTCCTAACTAGTATGGTGTTATTTCACTGACAAATGCCGTGAGTGCAGTATTACAAGTCGAGAGCGCATTCATGTAATACGAGCGAGCACATCTCTTTGCTCGCGCGCCGATTTCTTCATCTGTCAGTGAAATAACGCCATATCTAGGAGTCAAAAAACTGGAGAATTAGAGGAATAAATAATTTTTTTCAATGCATTCACAAAGATAAGACTTACATTAAAATGATGTCACTATATTATTGCTTTTATAGTATGTTTTTGATTTACACTCATTAAATAATTACTTTATATAGCTTTATTTTACATTCGATCTGTCTGTCTGTCTTCATTTTTTTATCTCTGTCTATCCATTTTTTCTGTCTATTCATTTTTCTATCTGTCTGTCTGTCAATCTGTCTTGATTTTTTTCTCTGTCTATCCTATCTGTCTGTCTGTCTGTCTGAATTTTTCTATCTGTCTCTCTATTCATTTTTCTGTCTATCTATCTATCTATCTGTCTGTCTATATATCGGTCTGTCTGTATAAGTTTTTCTGTGTCTGTCTGTCTATCTATTCATTTTTTCTGTCTATCTATTCATTTTCTATCTGTCTGTCTGTCTGTCTGTCTGTCTGTCTGTCTGTCTGTCTGTCTGTCTATCTATCTGTCTGTCTTCATTTTTCTGTCTGTCGATCTGTCTATCTATGTCTGTCTATCTATCTGTCGGTCTGTATAAATCTATCTGTCTGTCTGTCTATCTATCTATCGTTATATCTGTCTGTCTGTCTGCATTTTTCTGTGTCTATCTGTCTATTCATTTTTCTATCTGTCTGTCTATGTATCAATTTTTTCTGTCTGTCTGTTTGTCAGTCTATCTATTAATTTTTCTGTCTGTTGATCTGTCAGTCTGTCTTTCTATCTGTCTGTCTGACTGTCTGTCTATTTATCTGTCTATCTATCTGTCTATTCATTTTTCTGTCTGTTGATCTGTCTATCTATCGGTCTGTCTGTTAAATTTTTTCTATCCATTTGTCTGTCTATTAATGTTTCTGTCTGTCTATCCATTTTTTCTGTCTGTCTTCATTTTTCTATCTATCTGTCTGTCTGTCTATCTATCTATCTGTCTATCTGTATTTATTTTTCTATCTGTCGATCTGTCTATCTATGTCTGTCTATCTATCGGTCGGTCTGTATAAATTTATCTATCTATCTATCTGTTGTTCTGTCTGTCTGTCTGTATTCATTTTCTGTCTGTATCTCTCTATCTGTTTGTTTGTCTATCTGTATCTATCTGTCGATCTGTCTGTCTGTATCTATCGGTCTGTCTGTATGAATTTGTCTGTCTGTCTATCTATTGTCCTATCTATCTGTCTGTCTGTCTGTTTGTCAGTCTATCTATTCATTTTTCTGTCTGTTGATCTGTCAGTCTGTCTATCTATCGGTCTGTCTGTGTAAATTTTTCTGTCTGTCTGTTTGTCAGTCTTCATTTTTTCTGTCTATCTATTCATTTTCTGTCTGTCTGTCTGTCTGTCTATCTATCTATTTATCTATCTATCTATTGTTCTATCTGTCTGTCTGTCTTAATTTTTCTATCTGTCTGTCTGTGTGTTTGTCTGTCAATCTGTCTTAGTTTTTCTCTCTGTCTGTTTGTATCTGTCGATCTGTCTTCATTTTTCTGTCTGTCAATCTGTCTATCTATCGGTCTGTCTGTTTAAATTTTTTCTATCTATCTATCTATCTGTCTATCTATCTATCTATCTATCTGTCTGTCTGTCTGTCTGTCTGTCTGTCTGTCTGTCTGTCTGTCTGTCTGTCTGTCTGTCTGTCGGTCGGTCGGTCGGTCGGTCGGTCGGTCGGTCGGTCGGTCGGTCTGAATTTTTCTATCTATCCATCTAAATTTTTCTGTGTCTATCTGTCTATCCCTTTTTTTCTGTCTGTCTGTCAGTCTATTCATTTTTTCTGTCTATCTATTCATTTTTCTGTCAGTCAGTCTGTCTGTCTATCTATTTATCTATCTATCTATTGTTCTATCTGTCTGTCTGTCTTAATTTTTCTGTCTGTCTGTCTGTCTGTCTGTCTGTGTGTCTGTCTTAGTTTTTCTGTCTGTCTGTCTGTCTGTGTGTCTGTCTTAGTTTTTCTCAATTCAATTCAATTCAATATTGCTTTATTAGCATGACTGTAAATGATACAATATTGCCAAAGCTTAAAGAAGGAAGACAAATATAAAACTACAATAACATCAAGATAAAGAACAGAAACAAAACATCTTAATAATTTAAACTGAAATAGACAATGTAAGAAATAAGAACATGTGAACATTTCAGACCACAGTGTTTAACAAAAAACACACACGACAAAAGGGTCACTGTGGTAGACAGCAGAGAAGCATACAGCAATACACACATGACACACACATACACACACACACACACACACACACACACACACACACACATGAATGAGTTTATCTACTGTCTCTCAGGCTTCTCTCTGTCTGTCTGTATCTGTCGATCTGTCTTCATTTTTCTGTCTGTCTATCTATCTGTCTGTCTGTCTATCTGTCTGTCTGTCTGTCTGTCTGTCTGTCTGTCTGTCTGTCAGTCTGTCTATCTATCGGTCTGTCTGTGTAAATTTTCTATCTGTCTGTCTGTCTGTCTATCTATCTATCTATCTATCTATCTGTCTATCTGTCTGTATTCATTTTTCTGTCTGTCGATCTGTCTATGTCTGTTTATCTATCTGTCGGTCTGTATAAATCTATCTATCTATCTATCTATCTATCTATCTATCTATCTATCTATCTATCTATCTATCTATCTATCTATCTATCTATCTATCTATCTATCTATCTATCTATCTATCTATCAATTTTTCTGTCTGTCTGTCAATCTGTCTTATTTTTTCTTTCTGTCTGTCTATCTATTGTTCTATCTATTTGTCTGTCTATTTATTTTTCTGTCTCATTCTGTCTATCTATCTGTCTGTCTATCTATCGGTCTGTCTCTAAATTTTACTGTGTCTATCTGTCTATCCCTTTTTTCTGTCTGTCTGTTTGTCAGTCTATTCATTTTTTCTGTCTATCTATTCATTTTTCTGTCTGTCTGTCTGTCTGTGTGTTTGTCTGTCAATCTGTCTTAGTTTTTCTCTCTGTCTGTTTGTATCTGTCGATCTGTCTATCTATCGGTCTGTCTGTTTAAATTTTTTTCTATCTATCTATTTATCTATCAATTTTTCTCTCTGTCTGTCTGTCTATCTATTGTTCTATCTATTTTTCTGTCTATTAATTTTTCTGTTTGTCGATCTGTCTATCTATCGGTCTGTCTGTATATATTTATCTTTCTATCTGTCTGTCTGTCTGTCTGTCTGTCTGTCTGAATTTTTCTATCTCTCCATCTAAATTTTTCTGTGTCTATCTGTCTATCCCTTTTTCTGTCTGTCTGTTTGTCAGTCTGTTCATTTTTTCTGTCTATCTATTCATTTTTCTGTCTGTCTGTCTGTCTGTCTGTCTGTCTGTCTATCTATCTATTGTTCTATCTGTGTGTCTGTCTTAGTTTTTCTCTCTGTCTGTCTGTATCTGTCGATCTGTCTTCATTTTTCTGTCTGTCTATCTATCTATCTATCTATCTATCTATCTATCTATCTATCTATCTATCTATCTATCTATCTATCTATCTATCTATCTATCTATCT